>JAWNKZ010000041.1:0-305000 GCA_035041615.1 Drosophila anomalipes
GAAACTAATGCGAACTCCTTATAAAATGTTATATGTCAGCAGATTATCTACGATCTACAAGGAGATATAATCTTCAGCGTTCTTTCCTTTTGGAAACTTTTTTTCAATCAGCGAGTATAAGCTCTAAGAACGTTATTCAAGCTGGCGGGTATCATATTCTGCTTTGAAAATCTGTTAGACTTTGTTCTTCGAAAGTCGCTTCACGACTGGAGGGCATTCCAAATAAATTGTGAGCCATTGTGCAAGTTGCGACAGAGTGCTGCAGGTCTGGGAGTGTATTGGAAACCTGTGTGGCATTTATCGGAAAAGTTTAGCGTGCTTTCAATTATTTGCCAATGAGACAGATTCGAATCACACATAAAATGGGTGTGCTCTCATTTTGCTACTCCCCAAACTTGGCTGTTCAGTTGCCACTCGGTTGTCGCATTGTATTTCATACGCCCCAATGCAATTTCCTAATGGAAAACAGTTTTAAATATCCACAACCAAATGCATTGTGAAACAACGGAGTCACCAGTTGTGGTGATGCCCCCGAACAATACATTGGTTTGTATCCGCCTTTTGTTATCGTGTCGCTGTTCAGATTCGGCCAGGATGCTTGACCACGCTAACTGCTCCTCGTAATTGGGCCATAGCACTGGCATTGGAGCGCGATTCCCAAGGTATGCGATGCCTCCGATGAGTCGTACATCAATTACTGTCTCAACAAATGGCATTCAATTAGCTCTCAAGCGTCTATAAAGAAAACACATCGATGTTTCTGTTTCTATCTCTGTCTCTTTCTCTTTCTCAGATTCCGTCTCCGTCCACGTCTCTGGCTCCTTCCCTGGCTTATTTAAAGTTTAACAAGACTCGAACAGCTGCACGTAGTTCGGATTCTTGGGCTCTCAGGTGTCCTTTGCTTCTGTCACGTTTCCCTTTTGCATAATTAAACCTGAGCAAATTTATGTTTTTTTTTTCTTAAGCTTCCAGATTTATCTAACCAAAATAGCAACGATTTCAGCATACTCCCAAATAATTGATATAGTACAACATATTATTCTTTTTCTCTCACTCTCTACGTGCGTTGCGTGTACGGCATATATAGTTGGATGTACATATGTATATCAAATCTTTCCCCACTAAATACAGTGTGTCAATCATATGGCAAGCAAATGCCAAACAATCCCCCAAGCGTTACAACAGACAAAAAAAAATATAAATATTGACTTTTATAAAAAAAAAAACAGAAAATACGGCGTGAAAATTCATCAAACAGCAAATATCATAAATTCAGCTCAAGTCAAATTTGTATTATATATAATTTATGTGCACACGCTGTTGCCTAACTTATATTTATGTAATTTAGTTTTTTACAATTTGAATTTTTTTGTTATGCGTTTGCCTACAAATAACAGGGCAAAGACGCAGCTGTTGGCCACGTTCGCGTCATTGGCAGCTGGGTTCCTAATGAAAAAGCAGACAAATCTTGGGGGAAGTCAGGAAGAAGACGACTCATGAATGCGCTTGCCAATTCAAAGGAGATGAAGAGATTTGTGGATTCCTTATCCACGTAAAGTGCTCTCTTATCTGCGGTTGGACTAGAATAAATTCGTATTTATTTTATAAATTAAAATTAAATTACAAGCACACCTCAATAATAAAAATAGAGTTATTAATTATTATTGATTTAAATTAAACTAGGGCGAGCTAAATGAATATACGATTTAACCTATTAATTATAAATTAGGAAAACGATTGAACCTAATTGTA
Source organism: Drosophila anomalipes (assembly GCA_035041615.1). Taxonomy (NCBI): domain Eukaryota; kingdom Metazoa; phylum Arthropoda; class Insecta; order Diptera; family Drosophilidae; genus Drosophila; species Drosophila anomalipes. Next base: position 1,753 of record JAWNKZ010000041.1, read on the forward strand.
AATTATAATCGTCATCATTTTATGTCTATCATCTATTCAGTTTTTATAAAACTGATTTTCATTAGAAACTAGTGTTTTAAATAATAAGATTAAGCTTATAACACTGGGATAGGAAATATCAATAAACGAGATTAAAATTAAAAATACAATTAATAATGACAATAATAATATGATAACCTTTCGGCATTTTAAATGGGAATATCAATTTAATTTTTAGTGAAATTCAATTAATTGTTTATTCGGTAAAATTTTACAATATCCCAGCTGCCATTGAACTAAAAGTAGGTTCACATAAAATCTGCTGGGGTAACTAATTGAATTTCTCACATTTGCTTTGATATTATATTTATAGAATACACTGCACGGCTGTAAGTAAATTAATAAACAGGTTGAATAACCTTTTGTTGATTAGTGTATTAATCGATATTGTTGCAGCGGCACGAAAGTGAATCGAAAGCAAGTAGAATAGTGAATAGATATTTTATTCTAGAAATATTGATTACACTTCGACGTTTGCTGCTCACTAAAATGGAGGAATTGCTTATAAATAAATGAAAGGAGCCCAAAACTATAAGAGGGTGCAGCCGTGTGAAATTGTACAGGAATGCGGGTCTGCGAAGTCCTCCCACCTTCATATCAATATTGTTTGAGCGAGGCAGATTTGTTACACACATTTTCCCTGTTTTTTTTTTTTTTTTCATAGTTGTTCGTGCCGAATCTGGCAGAAGCCCTGGGCGAGTACGACGTCTGTTGTATTGTGTTACAGGAAGCACTGAAAAATTAACAGAAAGTGTCAGTTGACTTGTTTTGCACTCTATTTCAATTCGCTTGCGCTTATTTGAATAGCGAATCTGAAATACAATCCTTTATTTCACTCACACATACATACATATATATATATATAGGTAAAAACCCATTTATGTATGTATACAAAAATAGCCTGACAAATTGTATTTGTAAAATGTTATGAAATACCTGTCAAAACTTTTGCATGACGGTCAAACAAAGAGCCTACACTCAGAAAAAATCGATCTGAAATTAACATAATTGAAATACTTTTGGCTTGGCGACAAACATAGCTCATCATATTAAAAAAAGTCAATTTTAGGATTTTAGGATTTGTCTTTCTAAAACCAGTGTTTTTTTCTCTTAATTTCAGTGTCGATTATTCTAAAATGTAGAAAATATATACATTTTCAATTCCTACATTCGCTTTTTTAACTGAGATTATTATTTTTATTTTATTTTATTCTTCGAAATTATTTATAAAAACTAGAACTTTTTTGATTCTGAGTAAAATGGAGAACATTTCTAAAAGACTGAAATAATTCTGTCAAATTTAACGTTTCTTTTCGAATATTTAGAAATTATTTAAAAATAAAAATGTAAGGTGGATTTTCGAAATTTTTCTGAGTGTAATATCGCTCGAATATTGTGTATAAAGCTTGGTTCTCGAAAATATTTGACAACTGTTTTAACTTTTACATAAGTTGTTATTTCTATTTTTATGCAGTGCTTGCTTTCGCTGCCAGCGTTTGTTTACCTCTCAAACACATACATATACAAATACATTTATTGCACCGTTCTTAGCCTGGCCAATTTCGACACGGCAGCTGTCATGCGATTCATAAGAATGTTAAACAGACCACAAGCTTAGTTTTTGTTGTTTATTTTGTGGTTTCGCATTTGTGCGAGTTTGGTTTGGTTGTGTCCGTTTTATTGTTTCTACAAATCCAAAAGAAAATCACCTAAAGTGTTCCAGACAAGGGTCCTTCACTCAGTTATATCCTGTAACATGCTGGAGTGTTTTCGCATTGGGTCAAAAAATAACATCACTTTGTTTACGACAGAGAACTGTGATTAATACCTGCTACCACCACTCATACCAATACTTCTTAAATGTTTTTTGTTTTTCTTTTTATGGTATCATAGTAAAATTAGATGCTTTTTGTGTGTAGCTTATTCATTGCATACTAAACTACTTAAATGCTTATTTTAAATGTTTTTATTTTTGCTTCTGCCAATTTATTTTACGCTTTTCAATAAAACGAAAATTTGTATATATAAAAATAACTACATATACTTAAATTGGTCTACTCTACTAGTCCCAAGTGGGCTCTTAAGAATTTTATTATTTTTACCATCATATTTATAAGTGGAAATGCTTCTGACATTTATAGACGACCTCAAAATGAATGATAATGTTAATGTTAAACAAGAATAAAGCGCTAGAAAAGGCAAAGATTCTTTTCGTTATAAATTTATATATGGCAGCTTTATCATATAGTAATCAGGTGTTGATTAATTTTTTGACAGCATGAAAACAAAAGTGCTGCCTTCTGATATATTAAATTTACCTACTTTAAATCTTACACAACTGACACTTATATTTATATATTTATAGACTGAGCTCCATCTAGCATTTATCTACTTTCTCTGATTACTTATGTTATTTGCCCCACCCCTAAAATCAACCAAGTTATACCCATTTCCATCCACTTGTGTCTACAGGATATTAGAATAAAAATAAACACAAAATAAAAAAAATCCTTAAAATTGTTTGTCGTATTGCCTGAAGGGTCGTCTCCTGATGGTTGCCTCTGTGTGTCTGAATGTCCCAACCAAAATGGGTCTATGATCTGTCTGCACAGCTTTTTCATATGATATTTTGCGGCTGACAGTTATTTTCATTTTCATTTTCATGTTCATTTTTATTTTGTTTTTTTTTTTTTTGTTTTTGCATTTTGAGGCTTGTCAGCGGCCAGCAATCTAAATTGATAAGCTAAAAGGACTTTGAGGTTTTTCTTGTTTCCATTGTACGTGGCATGTGAAGCACTCCAAGAAGCGTTCTTTGTGCTGACATTTTAATTACAACAGTGAAGAGGGCGAAGAGAGTGAGAAGTGTACGGTCTATTGGCCATTAGGCTGTTCAATTTTCTGCCTGCAGAGACATGCTAATGCGTGTCAATGAGATTAAGCAGTCAGAGCGCGAGGCGACTTCTAATTGGAATCGAAGGGGGCAGGCAAAGGAGTGGCTTGCCACCGTCACTGGAGTGTCGAAACACTCGTTTTTGGCTAAAATGTGTGAATGTGTGTCTGTTTGGATTTCAGCCATCTGCCATCAGCCATCAGCCATCAGCCATCTTCCATCGTGCACTTCTCTTTTACCTTCCGGCCTCCAACTCTTGTTTCCACTAAGCGTTTGGCAAATTGCTTACAGCCAAAAATTCATTTTGTGCCATATTTTGCTCACATTCTAATTTGTTTTTATATTTATGCGTATATATATGCGTAGGTATGTATGTATGTATGTGGCACGTTGCTGTTAAAGTGTATTATGTTGTCTTGATTGTGCGATGCGTATCATTACAGGAAGCTGGCATCATCATCGGCATCTTTGGCATCCCTGGCATCATTCTCGCCTGCCTTTCGGCCTGCTGAGAATGGCGATGGTTTGCTTGCGATGCTGTCAACGGGACAAATTGCAGGAAATTGACTACAAATTCACTTGGGACACACACACAATGCACACACAACACACATCCTTACTAATCAGCTCAAACACACACACACACATCAGTCCCATTTCATTTGCTTGGCATTTTCATTGTTTGTCTCTCAGATTTGACTTTTATCTTGTGCAGTTTTGCATTGTCATCTGCCAGGCACATCAATGAGCCCTTCAACTTAAAGCAAGCATTCTACAAAAACAATGAAAAGATATACAATTACCTGGAGTTACTCTGGGAAAGAGCTCCTGTATATTGAGAACTCTGCAGCAGCTCGCAGGCTGTGCTGCAAATACGGTTGGCATATTTCTCGAATGTCGCAAAGAAGAGCATATATCATCGGGACACCAGCTCATCGTCGGTCCAATTCTCAATGGGCTTCCTCTTGGCCGCCTCGAGTAGCTGGATAATGTCAAATCGCACAAAAAAAAAAAAAAACGCTGTTGTTTTAGCCAAGTGCTGCTCACTTTTCTTTTATCAGAAAGCATATTACTGAAACCCAGTCCTTCTAAAAATCAGTGTTTTTCTTTTCTTAATTCCAGGGTAGATTTTTCTAATATTTTGAAATCATACATCTGATTTCCAGGGAATTTTTTTATGGGTACACAGAATTCTTACACTATTTTAAACATTAGTCTTTTGTTATTTATAGTTTTAAATAATTTATAAATTTATTTATAATTTATTAGTTTTTTTTTAGTTTTACAATGTATTTTGTAAAGACTTTTATAAACTTTTTAAGTATTTTATTTTTGAATAATAAAAAATATTTCTAAAAACCATTTGTAATTTTAAGAAATTTGTTTTTGTATATTTAGAAAATAATTCTTTTAATTTATCAATAAAGCCTTAACGTGTGGGTCGAATTTGCACAAATAGTCACAAAGTGAAGAAAATACTTCCAAGACAAGAGTGTACGAATAAATATTACATAATATTATTGGATGTATTTCCTTAAATACGTTAAATAGCTCAGGAAAAAACATAATCATCTCTGCAAGCTTATAAGGGGAAATGCAAGCAGGAAAGCTATTCAAATTTAAATGGATGAATAAGTTAAATAATAAAATCTACTCTGTCACTGCCTGTTAACAGGGTATATGTGATCAATAAATACGGGATGAATGAATGAATTAAAATGAAGCTACGCTGTCACTGCCTATTAAGAGGGCATATTGCCTTCCAAAGAGTATTTGGAGTGCTTTATTCTTGTTTGAATTGCGGGTGTATATTTTTTTGGATTTTTTTTTGGCAACTTGCCACATTCGAAATATATTGAAGTCATTTCCCTTGCGGGCTTGAGTTTCCAAAGTTTTTCAATTGCACTTTTCACGCCTTCGCCTATGCATTTTCCGTTTGGTTTGTCAGGCAGGGCGTCAGTTGTTGTTTTTGTTGTTGAGCCCAGTTGCATGTTGCATGTAATGCGTTGAGTGCGGCATGTTGAATTTGTGGCTGTCAGTTGGCATAAGATGTGTGATGTACTTAGCATGTTATCGCTTACATTTGTGGTCGCTGCTTGATATCGATTTGGTATTTGAACAATCATTCAATATATTGACATCAATCTCATTTCCGCCACCAATTCACATTGGTGCCTTTTGTGACTCTTTGAAAAATCTTTTGTGTTCTCCTTGTTGACTTCGTTAGAATGTGTTTGGTAGAATTGACGTCTAGTCCTGCGAAAGGATACGTGCACAATTTACATGTGTACATGCATGATTTGCTTGTCTTTGTGCGACTCTCTTATTGAATTTACAAACCAAATTTTGGAAATAGCTGATGATGTGCATTTTTCAGTGCATTTGCATCGAGAAAATGTGGACACAGGAGAAATGCCTTATTTCTATACTTATTTTTAATTTGTAAATTACATTTTTTAAAATCTATGCGTCCTCTTTTAGTATTTATTTATAATTTTAAAATATTAAACTACAGCTTTAAGTATATATACCTCCTCTTATATATTTTTTTAATTACGTTAATTACATTTCTAAAAACATAGATTCCTCCTTTTTTATTTATTTTTAAATATTAAATTACATTTCTCAATATATATGTCTTCATTTTTATTTATTTTCAAGCTTTAAATTAGATCCTTGAATATATGTGCCTCCTTTTTATTTAACTTACATTATTAAAATTACATATATTTATTATTTAATTTTTATATTTAAAATTACATTTATTTTCTCTCTTTTTCATATATATTTTTATTTTAAAATTTTAAATCATTTCTAAAAATATACGTTTCTCCTTTTTTATTTAATTTTAAATATTAAATTACGCTTCTAAATATATAAATATATTTAAATTAGATCCTGGAATATAAATGCTTCCATTTTTATTTAATTTTAATCTTTAAAGTTTTAATTGGATCCTTAAATATATTGACCTCCTTTTTTATATTTTTTTAGTTTTCAAATGAATCTTTTCTTTGGTTTATTTTTTGTTTTTAAATTGTACATTACATTTTTAAAAATGCATTCATTATTTTTCCCATATTTGTATCTTTACACATCCGTTAGAAATACATCATAGTCCTTAATTTGAAGGGACGGCCTTAATTGAGCGCTAGATGGCGCTGTGTATGTTTTCTTCGTATCTCTTACTACTCATTGTAGAGATTTTAGCATATGACGTCAAAAGGTCACATATGACGTCACAGAAAAGCTTTATTGTTTACGCATGCGAAGCGCAACGAATCGGAATCGAAACGACTTGCAGAACACGTGTTCGCTTTGGCGCCAAATTTTGTTGATTATGAGCTTTTCCACATTTTGTTTTGTTGTCATTTTCTGGGTTACGCGACCGCCAGCTCTTCTGCGCTCTTCTGTTCGGTCAGTTAATCATAAAGAGAGAGCGAGAGAAAGTGAGAAAGAGAGTCTGTTTTTGTTTGGAGTGTGCTATTATATAACACGTGCTCGAGTACACTTTAAATAAACATCGAGTCTGTTTAGACAATATTTTTTAGAGAAAGTGGCAAGTTTGGAACCGAAAAATAGTAAATAAAATATATTTTAGTTAGTTTTTAATTGTTTTTTAGAGTATTTTAACAATATACATTAATTTATTTATTTTGGCCTTCCGCCAATTAACCAATTAATAACATTTATAGTACTTTAATTGTTTATTGTTATTGATATTTACTTTTTGATTCATTGTTTTAATAATTGTAATTGCTTAAAATAGTTAAATGCCAGCTACTTTTATTTGTTTTGTTTTTTTTTTTTAATTCTTAGTTTTAATACATGTAAAGTACTACTTTAAAGTGAGCATATTTTGGCAATAATTTGTTGATTTTCCATTAATTTTTATAATGATTTTTCAGAGTGTAAAATAATTTGACATATCAATTTACTTTATCTACTTGTTTGCCGATATAGATATATTCTCCCTTATGCCACAACAGCCTGGCAACTCTGGTTGGCTGCACTCGCTAACGAGTCTTTTGACTAACGCAAGATTTAAGAGAGTTGCGTTTAGTGTGTAAAGAGCAATCGCACATCACTGAAGTTGCTTCTAAACATACGCACACACCCATAACACACACACACACACACACATAAACACACACACGCATACCAAAATCACATTGGACAATCGAAGTCTTGTGTGTTAAAGTTTGCCAGAGTTTCCCATGACAGCTGCGCTTGGCAGCTTTTGCCCAGTGTCACAGACGGCAAGATTGAAAGTCTGTCAAGCAGCAGGCAGCAGCAGCAGGCAGCAGCAGCAGACAGCAGGCAGCAGCTGCGGCTGGCAGCGCAGTCGACGTCGGAGCAGCGGCGCTATCTTCAGTCGGCTGTGTTTTTGTGTGCGGCCAGTTTCAGTTAGGTGCAGAACTGCGCGACGTTCTCATCGTCTCAATCCCGTTGACCCAGCGCAGCGCTTCAGCTACGCGTTCTGCACGTTGCCAATCCCGTTTCGGTTGCCTACTTTTGTGCGCGCCGCTTTCATTAATTAAACTAAACGTTAGTCATTTTTAAAAACCCGCCCGCAGCCCAAAATGGCGCCAGTTGTTAATTAGTGTGTGCACACAAAAAAGAAAAATAATAAAATAAAAAGGAAAAGAGGTTTTCAATTTAGTGCGTGTGTCCTTGAGCCCCAAAAAAGACTGCGAGCGTCGACGGGTCGTGTGCAATTTGTTCAAGTCGTAAAAAAAGAAAATGGAAACTGCATTTGCATGTGTTGACAGCTAAAAATGGCAGCATAATCAAGCGCGTGTCGTTGTGTGTGTAAAGCCAAATACTTATTTATAAAGACATACGTGTGCTACTGATATATATGTATATATATTTATTTAAATATTTATATATATATATATATGCTAACAAGCCAAGAACTACTTGGGTGCTTTTTTCTTGACACGCAGTTGAATTAAATTTTACAGCATACTTTTGTGCGCAGACTTTGAAATAACCTTTTCAAGTGCCTTATGGCCCTTGAGGCATCAGCATCCTGGTGCCCGTCCACCAGGCAAACATTTTGCTTATTGAATCCCAACTGCTATTTTTTTGTGGGTTTGTTATTTGTGTGCTCCTCGCAATATGCAATTTAATGGCACGAAAGCACAAGCAAATGCATAACGAAATCGATTTGTTGTTGTTGTCGTTCTGCTCTGTGGTTTTTATTTTTCTTTCTCAGTTTTTTGTGTGTTTTTTTTTTGTATACTGATACAAAATGTTCTTGCAGCATTTTGTGTGTTGCATACTTTTCTAAAGAAAAAAAATTATAAAATACCCAAAATGCCTTATAGCTAAAACGGGCGCTGTGTGTGTGCGTAAACCTGACTCTGTGTGTGTGTGTGTGTAAGTACTGTGTGTTTGTGTATGTGTGTGTGTGTGTGTGTGATTATTACTTGCCTTGACACATTTCGCAGTTCCCGGCGAATGGGCTCTGTGCGGCTCTTTCTGTTTGCTTCTTGTTCTTCATCAGCTTCGGCTTCTTTTTTATCTTCGTCATTTCCACATTTTCTCGTTAGTTTTGTCCACGTGCGCCTCAAAGTAAACTAACTTTCGTAGCTCAACACGCATACACAGACACACACACACACGCAGCATTGGAATGACATGCAGTATTTTTCAGTTAGCCTTTATGACACATCTCGCTGGTAGCATTTGTGTAAACAGTTGTTTGCTTTGCAGTTGATTTGTTTGTCGTTTACTTCAGTAACCAGCAACATATTGCATACTGTTTGTTGTCAGCAATCTGTTTTGTCTTGTTTGTTTTCGTAAACAGTTTCTTTTTCGTGTTTTGCTAGTCTACCTTAATGAAAAATATAAATAGTCTACGGATGTCTATAGACAATGTTAATATCAGGTGCCAACTGTATAACCCATGCTCATCTTTAGTTGCAGTATCTTTTTTATCGTTACAGTATAATTAAATTGGTTTTTAATTTTTTAATTAATGGGTATTGGAAGCAGTCATTAATTAAAAAATAGGAATTTAACATATTGTTTTAAATTCATATAAAGTTACAAATTAAGTCATATAAAATTTAAAAGAGAATAATTATAATTTAAAAAAAATAAAATTGAAAAAAGGATGATTATGGAGATTTATGATATCCTCTTTTATTTTAGTTTTATTTTAAATCTTGTTTAATTATTCACTATTAATAAGAATATAAAATGGTCAAACACTTATTGGATTGGATTGGGGAAGCCCAGAAAAATAAACTCAATCAGATAATAAATTGTAGCTCAGACTTGCTCTGAATTATTTACTATATTCTTAAAAGTTTCAGTGGTGTCTCTTATTGCTATCGGAAATCGATTTTAATTAATTTAAAAATATACGAAGAGTTATCGATAAAATGAAGTCAACTTTTTCTATGGTATTTAAAGTCTAGCTGTAAAGTAAAGTAAAGATTGGGTTGATAATACAGATAATACAGTTGGCTAAATCGAATCGAATTTTGATCGTGATTAAAAAATATGTATACCTTATGGTCTCATTGGAGTGCAGTGTATATAAAGACATGACATACACATATCTTTCAAGCATTTTCTTTCACCATAGGTAAACATATTAATTATAACCAAAATGACACATTTTTCACCCAGAAACTCTTCGTATACTTCTCAGATTCCTCAAATGCTAATGAAAGCATCGTCGAATATGGTTTCAAATATTTAGTGTGGCCTTTTTTGGCATCGGGACATGTACTTCATCAGGGGATTGACGTCACCTATCACTTTTTTGATGCCATTCATGTTTTTGGCGACGCCTTTGATGAATTAATTATCCATTTATGCTTTGATGAAATCAAGTATTCCCAATCCTTTGCTCAAACATGTCCCAAATATGCCAAATGGGAATTAGGGTCGATGACGGGGATGCCGCTTGGAGCTGTTTGCAGTCGCCAATAATGCATTTTTGTACAAAATATGACGAGGGTTTTGTTGATGGTTTAAGTCCTAGTCTTAGGAGATTTCCAATAATAGATTCGCTTAAAAGGTTTTTATACCCTGAACCCATTAAAAATATGTAAAAAGTGTATATTGGCTATGTGCACAAGTATATGACAGGCAGAAGGAAGAATCTCCCATCCCATAAAGTATATAAATTCTTGATTAGGATCAACTGCCGATTCCATATAGCCATGTCTATCTGTTCGTCTGCTTGAGCAGCGGATCTCAAAGACTATCAGAAAAAAAGACTTTACATCTGGAATATAAGTTCTCGAATAACCCGAGCAGATCAAGTTTCATTCTCATTTGATCAATAACTGCCTAGCAATAAAACATTTTAAACATATTCTCTCTGGTCTTTAAAGTACATTTGTCAAATAAACTAGAACATATTTAAGGGCCGAGTTCAAGGTACCTTTTTTTATTTGGTTTATAGATGGGCTTGTTCATTTTCTCATCAACAAACACCATTCCAGCCCAGTTCCAGCTTGTCAGCCTTCAGTGGTTAATATGTTTCGGCCGGCAGTCTTGGCCTTTGGGAGGGCCATCGAGGCCAAATATTTTTTATTGCCGCTTGTCATTGAAAGGGACGAAATCCCTAAAAGAAACTGGATATATATAGGTATACATATTTGCCTCGGCTTGTCTATGACATTTCGATTTATTTCTGTGTGGCATTCTTATGCTTAACATTAACTTAATCCAAAGTCATTCATAAGTCGACGAAACCTTTTCCCATTTTACACCAACCACGGCAATTCGTTAAAGTGGCCCAGCAAAATTTACATACCAATTAACTTTAATATATATTTGCTCTGCTTTGCTCACATTATCCTTGTACCTAGTGTCACGATTTGACGTTGAGTCCTTTGGCTAACTTCGTTGCCCCAAGGCTGCTATAAATCTGTGTCCTGTTTGCTGCTACAAATGCCACATTAACTGTTTAGATTTGACACCCCGTCGTGAACTCTAGGCTGGAGCTTCAAATAAGTTTGGCAACAAATTTAATTAGATTTGCGGTTTTGTGAATGCGCAATTTTCATTAAACTTGCCTAAACTGGGACTTTAATTTTGAAAACAACACGGCTTCATTTAACTTGGATTGTTCAATTGACGCAATAGAAACTTTTTGTGTTAGTTTATTTTGAATCCTGAATCTTAAATCTTCATATTTGATACACATGAAAAGTGTTCACAAAGTTTAGCGCGCAATAAATCATTATTTTCCACAGACAGAGGATATATTTAATTTTAATTCGAAGCAAACTGTCAAGTTGAATTTAAATATTTGCACACATTAAAAAAATACATTTTTCATCGCTGTCACTTGTCAAAAAAAGAGAGCAAAAATTATCTGGGTTGTCTGAATTCTCATTAACATAAGACAGAAATCTTGTTCATACTTTGGGTATGAATCCTTTGAAAATGCTGGTTGACTTTTCATATTTGATGTGTGGAGTCTCACTGAACTATGCTGATAAAACAAGCATATCACGAAGAAGTCATAAATTAATTATAATTAATTTATATTTCACATTCACTCTGTTGCAAATTAAAAAAAATATATTGAATTTCTTTTATTAACCAGAAGAAATACTTTTCTGTCGCCTGCTCAAACATTGTTTCTACATTAAAACTGTAAATATATATATGACGGCATTTTTATAGGATCATGTTTGAATTTATAATTTTCCATGTTATTTTAAATATCAAATTGTCCTAAAATATGAAAAAGAGTGTTTCAAACATATTGCTTACATGCTATTTCCATGAATATTATATGCAATAAAAAATGAAAGCCACACAAATTCTCCGAATTGTATATAATCGAGTAAGCAGCAACGCCCTCAATAAAAATAATATTAAATGTTATGTTTTCTTATGCAATAACCCGTAAAAGCCCATGTACAAGATATGTGTGTGTGACTGTGTGTGTGTGTGTGGGTGTGTGTGTGGGTGTGTATACGTGTGTATACTTGGACATATCAAAGCGTTTAACAAGTCAGAGTGCTTCAGTCTTCAGAGAGCTCAACTTGTTGATATTGGGTAACCAAGTCCTTACCTTACACAAATTGCACTTGTGGTTTGACATTGAATTCGAAACGTTTTTATAGATTGAACACACATCGAATGTGTTGTGACGTCAACACTGTAAAAGGCTCTTTATTTTCAATTTTATGAGAACAATTAAGTGCAAGTCCTTCTCTGTTTGAGGTTTGTCGTAGGCTATTTCATTTATTTGACATTTCATATTTTTATAAGCGCAATTTTGCCTGTTATGTTGCACTGCGTTATTAGCTTAATGATCTGAATTCTTTTTGCACTCTAACATGGTATTTTGCTGTTGTATGGACCTCTGACCCGGGCTGGGGATTAAAGCAAATTCCACCCAGCCGCTATGTCGACGAACTCACTGAACCCATCCTCCTTCGCCTAATCAGGTTGTATTCCAGCGACCTTCTTACCAGAACTGTGGCGGCTTAAGCGGATTGATATAATGAACAATTGAACAGAGAGACAGAGTCGGATCTGGATCTAGAGCGACTCGGCTATTGATGTTGAACAAGTATATACATTTCCTATATGTATGAGATCGAGTGTGTTTCCCTCTCCCCTCTCTTACATACGCCTACATTTAGGCTGGTTTACTCCTTTTCATTTTTTTACGAGGACAGCGTGCTATGCTATGCAAACAGAAGAGTTCAAAGGCGCTGCACACATAAAAGATGAAAATCAACCAACATAAAACAAACATCAGAAACATGAGGCACAATTTTATGTTCCAATGCTTTAAGTGAAATGAAATGAAATGAAATGAAATGAATAATTTGATGAAAGAACCCTTGGCTGTCAATTAATGCACAACCATAAGGAAAGCTGTATTAAAGGCCAAATATTATATGCTACAGTTAATTTAAGTCAATGCATGACAGTGTTGGGTCTAAATACCAAATAGCAGCCAAAAAAGGCCAAGAGTGAGGATGAGCCAAAAAGAAGAACTGCAAAAGAAAAATGCGGTCAAAAGTTTTTGGTAGGCTTTGTAAAACAAATGTTACATTCAGGAATGACAGCATTTAATACGCCAAAGCCGCACCAAAAAAAGTTAGCACACAAAATGAAAGCAACAGAGAGAGAGAGAGAGAGAGAGAGAGAGAGCGAGAGAGAGAGAGAGAGATAGACAGAAAATGTGAGAAAGGCGGAAAAGCGGATAGCAAAGTTGGCCAAAGGTCGAGTTAATCTATGGATGTGGCGCACACGGCAAATTGCTAAGACTACAAGTTGAAAAAGGGCCGAAACCAGCAGCATACACACACACACACCCACACATACACCCACACACACACACACACACACACACACGGACAAATGTGTATTTATGATAAAGTTTCTTTTGCAGTTTAGCTTACTTAAGCATTATGGCTTTAACATTTGGCTACTTTGATCACACGTCTGCCCCACTAAGGACTAAGGACTAAGGACGTTAAACTCCAACCAGTCCTGCAGTTCGTGCTCTAATCAATGAGATTTCTAGTAACCAGAGTAATTATCTGCTTTGGTTTATGTTGCGACAATTTATTTGTGGTAATTATTATGTCACCACGTTGCGTATACGCATTGATTGACGTCCTCAAAAACCAATTTACCCACAAATTAGACTGATTACTATCAAACTGGTGTATTTGTTGTGCGTCTGTGTGTGTGTGTGTGTGCGTGTGTGTGTGTGTGTGTGACCAATTGTGTAATGGTGCAAAACTGTTTGGGGGAAATCACTGGGATTTTGGCATAGCTTTTGATGCCTTTTGACTTGTTCATTCAATTTGATTTCGATGTGTTTGATTTAGGCTTTTCCGGGCCAACTTTTATGTTATTTATTACTATTGACACCAGTTGTTTTACCAGTTGCTTCTTATATCTCTAATGCCTGTCCGTCGATCCGCCTGTAAGAACTCAAATTTTAAAACACGCTTAAGGCCAAATACTTGAAACTTGGTCTGTGCAAACGACAGATTAAGTGTTAAAATTGGGTTGCTAGAGGGATAGGAAATCGATAAGAATCGATATTAGTAAGTCGATAAGCCAATTATCCAACAACTTCTCGTAAAATAAGAAATGGCTTTATCTTTCATGGTCTTTTTATGCTAGCACCATAATTCTGAAGGTTTGTTACCGGCACCCACTCTCCTTAAATACTCAAACCTGATGGTCTTAATTGTTACATAAAAATATCCCACACAATTTGAAAGCTAGGGTCAAATTTGAAAGGCATTTACACGGAAAACCATTAAAGGGTGGACAAATAATTATTGTCCAACCCACTCCCGACACCAAGAATCTTAAGAGCCGTCATCTGGTTAATAGTAGAGAGATAATTCGTATATTCAATATTTAACTATATAAATTGAGATATTACCTGAAATATGATTGGCATAGAAAATCTCCATCTGGTAATATTGTATATTTATATATCTGTATATGTATTCTGGCTTACCTTTTTTTTTGTTGTGGGTATAAAAACTTGTGAAGATAACATTTTTGCTGTATTCACATTTTCGCATTATGTTATTATGGTGGTGGATATTTCATGGCCAACATATGGTTTCTGTCCCTGTTAGGTATTTAATTCGTCCATTTTGGTCACTGATGTGTGCAAAAGTAGCACTTTATGATATTTGTGTGGTTGGAGGCTGTACGTGTCTCTATTTATCTGCCACGCCCCCTAATGTGTTCGCTTGTGGCAGCTTGTATTTTTTTCTTGTTTATTGTTGGTGCTAAATGTCCAGCGTATAGTTGATAACATACAACTTAACACGTTGTATTAACGTGGCACTGTAATCCGTAATCTCACATCATGTTCGTCTTTTTATACCCTGTAACTGACATTTGCTTCAATTGGGTATGCCGCATTTTTTACTATTATATATTATTATATATTATTATATATTATTATATATTATATGTTTTCTTTAATTGTACCAAGTTTTTTTTAGTTTGAAAAAGATTTATTAAAAATTTAAAAGTTTTCGTTTAAAAATTGATCAAGTTCTTCGCTTGACAGCTAATTTACAAGTAAATATTTTCAATAACGATACTATATTTTTTACACTTTACATTATATGTTGCATTTAAGATTTTACATCATTTATTCCTTTTAATTTTAAGCCAATTATTTTTTATTCATTTTCTCATTTCTTTTTTGTTTTAATTTGATCCCTGCAAGGTTTGTTTGGACTGAAAAATTAAATTAAAATAACCAATTTCCTTTTTTGCTTAATTTGTTTCTTTCAAAACTTTTGGAAAGTTTTGCTTTGAACGTGTGAATTGCTTTTGTGTGTCGGCAATTTGTCCTCCAACACGGTATTTTATATTCAGGTCGGTGATTTAGTTTCCAAATTTTTGTTCTCGGGTCCGCAACGATTTGCTCCTAAATTCTCTGTGTGGGTGTGTGTGTTTTTCAGACTGAGTATTTGCGGTTCTGGTTTCCTCCGGTTTCCTTATGTTTGTGCTATTTCTGTTTGCTTGGCTCCAGCATTTAACTGCAGGCTGTTAAGTGATTTCGGCCCGGCCCACAGATTATTTTTATGAAATTTGAGAGCTGCCAAAAGTTGGCCAACTTTCTTGTCTCCTAACCATTTTGTCGCTGAACAGCCAAAATGAATTTCAACGCCAAATTTTGCAGATGATATAATTAAAATTGCTCTAAGTTATTCAGTTAAAATCTATCAAAGGCTCAAAATTTATTCTGTGTTTTTAATCAAATTGAAAATCAGCTTTTGGACAATATTGAATTATCAATTCATGCACTCGGAAAGTTTTCGTCTTTAGGGCGTTAAGAATTTATCACTCAGAAAACCATTCAAGCAACAAAGTTTGAGTCAATGCTAAAAAACAAAAACTTGCTCAAAACTTATTTGGATACTTTGGTAGCCTTGTTGTAAAAATCAGTTATTTATATCCCTCATGGTGTATTTTCAGGCAGAGTTGGCTTTAACACTCTTAAATAAAGCCGCAAGCCACACAAAAGCCATAAGCAAACAAACAGCTTCTGAGTTTTTTTTAGATTACAAAAGTTGCTTTGTTTGAATTGCTAATTTCAGCTCGATTCTTTTGAGCTTGATGGCTTTCACAGACACACAGGTGTGAATGTACCTGGCCCAGAAGTTAAGTCGGAATAAGAATTCAATTTTCGCCGACCTTAAAAAAGTTCACTGGGCCACAAATCAATTTGTGCGCTCTGACAAAAGCCATAAAATAAAATGATAAACGATGAAATCGGCAAAGCGACTAAATATAAAACTGTCTTAAAGCCAAAAAGCAGCTGTGTTGATGCAGAGCATTAAAGCGCCTGTCTAGGATGCTAAGAAGCACACTGTTGAAGCTTCTTTTCCGCTCTGGCTATTCCAATATCCATTTAAGAAAAGGTCACCGAGCTCTGAAAGTTCACAGCGCCTTTGAGTGGGATAATAAACCAGCAAGAAATGCGTCTATTGTTGACCAATAGCGGATACTAGAGAAACTCATTCCACATGCAAAAGGTTAACCCGAGTAAAAGTTATCCTAATTTCCCATTCCAATCGCATATTTTTTGAAGGTCTTACGCACTGCGTCAGTCAGAGTCGCATGCACATCTGGTTTTATTATTTTTATTTCTGACACATCGTCGTGCGTATTGTGGCACGGTTTGTGGCCTTGATTTATGGCATTTCCTCTAATACTACCTGCTCGTAAATATCTGAACGTGTCACACTTACGACTGTCAGGGCTTTCAACTGTCTACCCTTTATTCAGATGTAAGGACTTCCATGCCCTGTTGGGTGCTCGGCAAAAATATACATAAATAAAGTAGAAGATTATGTTGCCTTCAAAATAATGATAAACATGATAAGACAAGCAAAACAAATTAAATAATATTTTTTTTTTTTTTTGTGATGTATTCCCTGCAAAACAAATAAAATTTTTTTTGTGTTTTTTTTTGTGATGTATTCCCCTGATATTTTTTCATGAAAAAGGTGTAAATATTTGTTAAATGTTCTACAAATATATTATGAATTAACATTATTTATTTTTGTTTAAATTCATTATAAATTTATTCTTTTAATTTAATTTGCTATTTATGTTTATGTTGTATTCTTCTGTGTCTACTACATTCAGAAAAACTATAGATATTATTTCAAAAGTAATTGAGTAATTAAAAATGATTACTATGGAATTCGATCATTAAAAAATGACGTTATGCGAACTATAAATATACGAGATGCTTTTTTATATGGCAGGGTATTAAGTTTCCTGCATTATGTTTATAAATGAACTGTATTTACACGAGCCGACTTTTATGACTAGGCTGACGTGTATAAATTCCGGTCAGAATGCTGTTTACCTAGCTGCTAACTGAATGGCGCTTCCGCGCTGCCATCTGCCATTTCTCTGGTTTAATAAAGGAGAGCTAACACAAAAGCGGCGTTATAAATATAACAGCTACAGTTACTACAGTTATACTCGACCCCCAAATGTCGGAAGTCACGAACAAAAAATATATGTTTCATTTTCCAAAGGACCTCTCACCTTGTCGAACAGAACTGTTGCCTTGCAGCAGCAGTTGCGACAAAATGCGACATGTGGGTCACAGGATACAGGTTAAGTAACTGTAACTGCTCATCGATTTGCATATCCGAACGACCTCAATGTGCTGCTCTGTGCAGGATTAATATAAAATACACAAAGGTTCAACAACAATTATTTTTCAATCATGCTTCAATATCTTTTGAGCAACTTTAAAAAAAAAAAAACAAATAAATATAAAAAAATAAAAAATATATATATATATATAAAGAAAAGAGTAAACAAATGTCCGCAATTGAAGAGTCGGATATATCAAAGCAGATTATGCTTGTTGACACAATTAAAGCGAGCCAAAATATTTGAACACAACTGAAATACATAAATACATTCCACGCCACTTGAGTAGGATACGCTTTAAGGCTTTTGGCTATCTTCCACTCCTTCCAAACCAACCAGGGCCTTAAGTTTGGTTTCTAATTTAAGACTATTTAATTGTTTAAATGTGTCAATTCCATGCTCTTAGATGTGTCTAAAAATGTGTTAATCAAACAACAAGAAAGTGGGTGGAATTTAATTTGCGTCGCTTGAACCAGCCATTTTTGAGAAAAGAATATATTAGAAAGTCTGATTGTTCATGACGCGAATATTACTTAAATATAAACTAATTAAATTATTTTAGATTGGTACAATAAATGTTGAAAGAAACGTATAGAAATTTATATTATTGTAATCGACCTCTAAGCTAACTCGATGACTTGGTTAAGATCGACGAATATTATTTTTCTGTTTCTTAAACTTTACATGATAATGATCTTTAAGCATTCTCTAGTACGTTTAAATCCAGTGAGGAGGGCGACCATCTTTACATCTTTAATTATATTTTTTACACATTAAATAGAATGTTCTAGACACATCAAAATTGGAATATAAGTTCTCGTATACTATGCACATATCAAGTTTATTTAATAATTTTATCTATAACTAGCCATGTTCTTTGATACATATGGATTTCCGATAGTTATGCAGTTAGATGAACTTAATAAATTTTAAAAAATATATATTATTTACCTTGGCACAATATTGGTCATATTGTTCTCTTTACTATATGCAGCAAAGATATACCCCGAACCCAGCTGTTGAATATATTCTAGTTTTATTGCAGCAAAGAGGCAACTGAAACCACCGACTTGCGGCAAACTTTAGTTTTATTTCTCTCTCTTTTTCAGTGCCTGTGCCTGCAGTCATAAAAGACAAGAACACTTGCAGGCCTGCTTACATTTGGGTGTGCAAGACTTTTAAATGTAAATTTGGCTATTAAACTAGAATAAATTTAGGGGCTG
The DNA here is from genome assembly GCA_035041615.1 of Drosophila anomalipes. Lineage (NCBI taxonomy): Eukaryota > Metazoa > Arthropoda > Insecta > Diptera > Drosophilidae > Drosophila > Drosophila anomalipes. Next base: position 20,572 of record JAWNKZ010000041.1, read on the forward strand.
GGTTCAGTCGACTACAGCATTCTTATTTGCTTAGCATGTTTGCGCTATCTGCCTTTTGATAGCTTTATTTGAATTAAAAGCACATTTTAAATTCCGAAACGTTAGAAACTTTATTTCGAACAGATATTGAGGCTAGAAGCAAACGCCTTGTTTATTATTCACAACAATTGTGTGTTTATGAAAAGGTTTGAAGCAAATTGCTAAACCTTCTCAATGATCAATCAGCTAGAGTTATGCTGCAGCTCAAACTGCACTAAACATAATGTGGATATGTACTTAAGACTACCAATAAACTATTTATATTGAGTCACGCTCCAATTTCAAATATGTAAACAATTCATTATCATTTAAAATGTTTATTCTTAAACAAAATAGAGGCTATTACATTTAAAAATTTGCACATTTAGCGCCTAGAATTAAATGGAAGTATCTATTTGAAATATTCAATATAAATCGGAGCCAAACGAGGACACAACAATATATATAAACAAATAAGACTAGGAGTTATCCTGAACCCAAGATTTGACCTATGCATGTGTGTATGTGTGTGTCTGTGTGCACATAGAAAATGCTTATGCAGGATAAACAAGGGTCTTCTCTCTCTCTCAGTTCTTGTCTGCTTCGATATCAACGGAGGCGGGCTCTGGCGTCGCAGGTGGCGAGGATGATGATTCTGTCTCACAGGCTTCCGGTTCGACGTTTGTACTTGGCGACGACGGCTGCGGCGGCTTCGGCGGTGGCGACGATGGTTCCGCCGTGAGTAGAGCATCAATGGCCGCCGCTGCGGCGGCAGCTGCTCGCGTGCGGGCACAGGGCGCCCTGGGTAACGGATAAGATACTAGCGATGATTGTGGTGGCGATGTGGCATCTACGAAGTTCTCCCCATCCAGATCATACAGATCCAAGTATTCGTTGTAAATATGCTCCCATTCTGTGTGCGGCTCCAGCGTGTCCAAGACGCATTGCCGCAGCTCGAATTTGGGTTTTGTCTGCATCGTTTCCGGCAGCTCGCTGTCGAGCAGCGTGTCCATAAAGAGACGCAAACGCTTCTCGGTGCCGTAGCTGGCCAATTGAAAGGTCATCATCATATGCCAGTGCTTCAGTTCCTCAAAAGCTTCCAGCGCTTCGCACAGCTTGATCTGATTCTCGAGGAATAGCACCTTGGCCGTTTGCTGCCAGCTTTCGGGATCGATTTCGACGGCTCCACGCAGACTTAGATAGTTATGTGTCCCAGTCTGCATGCTGAGCAGAGGAAACTTGCGATGCACATTCTCCAGATCGCGTGGCAGCGATCCGCGTATCCCATTGAACATGATTGCATCGCCGGTGGCAAGGACGAGCCACGATTCCAATGGCGTTGAATACGAATAGGAATTGCCGCTGGGAAAACCAATCAGCGGCATGCCCTGATCCGTGATAACAAACTGCACCGTCATGCCATGCTTATTGAGCAGCTCCAAACAATTGGTGGACAAGCGGACACGCTGCTTCGCAATATCCCAGATCCGCAACAGTCCACTGTCCGTGAGCACGCCCACCATCTGATTATCGTTGCTGAAGGTGCAGTGCAGTGCGGCGCTTGTCAACGTGATCGCTGGAAAGACGGGTGAGCCGGTCTGCATGGCCTGGAGTCGCATGCTGCCATCCAGGGAGCAGAGCATCACATATTTACTGCACAGATTCACATTGATCACTGGCGAGCCCACATACATGTCCCAGAGCAGCTCTCGACCCAATTGGGCCGTCACCTTGGCCACCATGCCGTAGCCGGTCTTCAGATGGCCGTTCTGCACATGGATGCGATAGTCCTGCGACGATTTCGTAAATTCACATTTACTATTCGCCGTTATCTGCAGTTTGGGACCCACTGTATTGCTGCCATTCACATCGCAGAGCATCTGCATTGAGTTGCGCCTTGGTTGGATCGCTGCCGTTGCCGCTGGCGATGGCGGCAACATCAGACGACCAACCGGTTCCGCCCGAGAGTAGAGCGAATCTTGCGATCTCACCAGTGGATCCACGCTGCTGCTGCTGCTGCTGGTTGTGATTATGTTGTTGTTGCTGTTGTTATCGCTGTTGCTGGTGGGAATGATGCTGCTGCCAATGCTGGAGATGGGCTCGTTTAGCTCATTGAGTGGTATAAACATGGGCGTAATCCGTCGCTTGCCATCCTTGGTGCGTGTCTCCGTCTGTTTGCTGATGGCTCGAGCGGGTGAACTGACGGCCTGCCCCTGGACAGGTAGTCGACGCTCCATGGCCGCGTTGGGCAGAGTATAGCTGCTCGGTTCGGGCAGCGTCATCGCCATCTGTTTGCTGGCCGTGTGCTCGGAATGCTCCATATAGCCGCCATATTCACGCTTGAATATACTGATTCGTTCCGTCTCCGAGACGCGGGTGCCCAGCTCCCGTTCGGTGAATTGAAGGCAGGCGATGGTGCCGTCGCCGCTGCAGGCCATCAGCAGGCATTGTTGCGGTCCCCAGGACATGTCCAGGACGCTGTCATTGAACAGCTCATGGATGACGACCATGGGACGCTGGAGCGCCGTCAGCCACACGGACAGCGAGCGATCGCGGGAGCCGACAGCGATCACACAATATTGCATGGCCTTGCTGGGACTGTCGCCGACCATGTCGCGCGTCAATATCGAACTGTGGAAACGGACACAGGTGACCGCCTTGCGATGCCCCACAAAATCCTTGTCACATTTCCAGCCCTCACGCTCGATGATCTGGGCGGTGGGTCCGCCGCCGTTCATCGCGTGCGCCGACACCAGATACTGGCCATCGGGTGACCAGGAGAGACGCAGTATGTGCGTCGTACCGCCGCACTGTTCGAACGGTTCCGTTATCGTTGTGCCGCACATCCAATCTGTTGTGCGCCATATCTTAATACTGCGATCATCCGACTGGGATGCTAGGAAACGTCCAACCGGATCCCATGCAACGCCCTTCACCAGACCCGTATGTCCCCTGAGCGTGTGCAGCACATTCGGCAATGCCCGCGCATCCCACACAATAATCGTATTGTCTATGCTACAGCTGGCGAGGAAGTAATCATTGGGTGACCATGCCAGATCCAGGACATCGCCATCGTGGCCGCGCAGTGTGTGTATGCATTTATACGATTCGGGATTCTGTTGCATGCCGCCGGTGCCGAAAACGCCGCTGGGTCCCAGCGCCTTCCGCCAGATCATAATTAGCTTATCATCCGAACCGGAGGCGAGTAGCTGGCCATTCTGCGACCAGCGCACACAATTCACGCACGCCAAGTGCTGATCCATTTGGCAGAGCATCTTTGGCACCGAGGCATCCAGCTCATCCTTCTCGGACAGCACCGGCTTCAGATTCCAAATGACAATGCGACCGGAATCGGTGCCCTGCCCGCCAGTCGCGAATTTCGTGCAATCCTGATGCACATCCACCGAGAAGATTGGTTTATCATCATGGTGCACCCAACCGGGCTTCACGAGCCTCATTAATTCGGCTGTTGTTTGCGGAAATCCGCGAACCTAATTATCGCTTTACTCGTCTTGCCGGCTAATAGAGATGCGAGTTAGTGATGTGCGGAACATCGACTTAACATCGATACATATTTATTTTTTCGCATTAGAGAAGATCGATTCAACGATGTTTTTGCCCCTAAGTATCGAGTATATCTCTTGTAGTGCACAACGTCACCGATCAGCTAAGCGAGTCAAAGCTATTCTATTATGATAATCAACATTTATTACATATTGTAGCAGTCAAAACAAAATTATATTTCTTTCACAACAACATCTGCTTATTTCTCTTAATTCACAACGATTGCGCTCTGGTGATCGATATCGATATTATATGCTAAGCACTAGTTGCATGTTAAGTTACAGATGTTATGTTACAGTCTTAGGACTACACTAGTGGCCTGCAACAATGTGCATATGCATATGTCAACAAGCGGTTCTTAAAAATGTACCAATATCTTAAAACTGCTTCGCATCGTGCGTATTATAAACGAAATTATGTACTGGCTTTGCCATCTCTATGCGCCAAGCAAACCAACCTTACAAACACACACACACACACATACATACATACATAACTACATTATTTATAGGAACGAATCCACAATTTTCTCATACCAGCTAAGACATATTTTGCATAGATATACAGGCTATAAACACTGCATATAATATATGTATATATATATGTATGTATGTACAAATATAGCTTGGCTTTCTTATTTGTCTGTCACTTTCAGGCTATAAATGCGTGCAAAAAGCCGCATAGCAAATCGCGTGCTTAGCTGGAATTTATTTTAAGGCGTCGCCAACACATAAAGCGAGGGCTGTTAACGTTTAGGGGCGTGGCCACAGTTAGGCGCATTTTTCTGATTACATTTTTAATTGAGTTACTTATTAAAACCTATTTAAATGCAGGTCCACTTGGTTGGCCATTAATTTGCCTGCCTTTTCCTGAAGGCTGGCAACTTCCTCAAGACTGCTCCAAAGATCATTTTGAGTAAATGCTGTATAGTCGAATAACCCTTTCAACTCAGCTGTGGCGCTTGCTGATGTCCGCTAAAGAGGAGAAATAAAACCCAAGTAGCTTAAAAGTGGTCGTATAATAACATTCTTTATATATCTTGGCATAAAATGCACGCGAACCAAATGTTGCAATAAAAACACTTGGCAGGAACTCCAGTTTCGTATTGTGGTGCAATTGGCACCATATATAGCACTTAAAAGGATCTGTTTACTTGTACAGTTAGAGTGCTACATATATTCCTGTATATTATATATCGCATCTTTGATTACTCTTGGAATTTCCATCAGCGTTTCCGTAATCCTTGCAATAAATGTTGAACCATTTCACATTTTAATGCCTTCAGTTTCAGCATTTTTAAATTTTAATTTAACTATTTATTTTTAATTTTACATAATTTAATTTTTAAGTTGAATTTTAAGTTTTGTTATTTATTCTTGCACTGTTGTTTTTTATAATTAAAATATTACTTGAACTGCAGACAGAAAGAAACATATTTAAATTTAAGATTTAAGTAATAAATCAGCAAACAAAATCTTTTGTGTATTCAAATATAATATTTATATATATAAATGTTAGTCGTGCATGACCTGTGTTTCCTAGTAGGAAGGGTATACCTGCGCAGTGTCATACTCATCTGTAGCTGAAATTGGGACAACAGCAACTGAAATATGGACTTCATCTAGCACTGCAATTGTTATATATATATATATGTATATATTCTTGGTATCGTGTTTCGTTATGCATATGAAATGTGGAACATGCAAAATAGTCGCACCCTCAAAGTACCAGATATTCTCAAAGCGATACTCATTAGGAATTCATGGGCATTTCAAATGCTTTTCATTTCGAGTTTCGCCAACACATTTTAGCCTTGTCGCCGTGTTGCCGTGTTGCCGTCCCGATAAAAAGGAAATGCTGCCAACACGTGACAAATTAAAACGAGGTTGATTAAGACGTTTTTTTTTTTTGTTGGGATTTGTTGTGCGCCAATTAATATCAATAAGCACAATAAGCACACACAAGAAGCTGCCTCTCGGGTCAGATCAGATCGATTAATCATTGCCACTTGGTGCAGCAGTTCTCATGTCTGCCACGACAATTATTTGCTTTTATTAGCAGCCAAGCTGGCAGTTGATTGCGTTTAATGAACTGCAATGCGAGCATCAAATTAAAAACTGCAAAACCAAATGGAAAAGCAAAATTGCCTGGGAGAAATCCATTTCTTGTAGTGTTTAACGAGCGCTGTAAATGACAAGACTGCTGCGGAAAATGCAAGAAAAACAACAACAACAACAAGAAAACACAGTAAAATAACATTTTATGTTATTCGCCTTTAGTGCAAAGTGGAAAACACAAAGCGTGTGAAAATGCTTAGTGAAAAGAGCAATTGAGTGTCGAAGCGAGAAGAGAGAGAAGAGTTTCTAAAACAATATACATATCCGAGAGATGACACACAAGCTACAAGTTAGCTATACAGCTCTGGGCATGTCGGACGATAATCAAACGAACACCAACACGAACACGAACAGCTATTCGATGCCATCGATAGCATCGCCCACCCGCGGCACCCGCAACGTCATCTTCCATGAGGAGCTCAACGATCTGGCTGGCTATCCGCCGCAGCAGTTGCCAGCGCTTCGAAGATTCTCCAAATCCTTTTTCCAGCGACCACGTTCGATGTCCGTCTGGAGTGACATTAGCCGCAGCAGCATGCGTCTGGATGAAAGGTAAGTTTGCCTCGAATGTGGAACGCATACATATCTGACAATCAGACAGGGACCCCGGGGACCCCGGGGACCCAGTTCCGGTGCGTGTTCCTGCTACTGATTGCGTGTGTGTTTGGCCCACTGTTTGACAGTTGGAGCAATAAACAAGCAGGAAAAGGGTTGCATAAATATTTGCTTTCAGTTCGCAGCGAGCCTCTAAGCCATTTCTATACGCATCAACAAATAAATTTGCTTCTACCTTTTTCTCCTTAGCCTTGGTCTAAGGAGCTGCGACAGACTTAAAGACAATTCTTGAATCGCTTTTAAATATCATACTGAAATTTTGGAATATGTCGTCTACAAATTATAATTGTGATTGTATTGCATGGACATTGCCACAGAAAGGTCTACGGGGACCGAACTTTTAAGCTGTCATATACAAAAAGGATTTTTATATTTTTGGTTTTTGCAGCTTATCTCAGTGGTCATTTCACGCAAATTGCCCCTGAACGCTGAAAATGTGTTCTTTTCAATTCTTGGCCACTTTTAATGACATTTAATTTTCATACTTTATGCCCATCTATTTATCGCTGCACTCTTTTTAAATGTCGTCTGTGCACAACAACAAAAAACCAAACAAATATGAAATGAAATATAAAAAAGGCTGCTCAGCGTTAATTTTGTTTTTTTTTGCGTCCATTGCAATTATTAAATCACGCCTATCTAGCTAGCAATTCATGTAGACAACAATTTGAGTTAAAAGTATTTTTATTTAAACAGGAAAGCAAAAAGAATGGAATGAATATACTCTTTCCGACAGGAGTTAATCTGCTGAAATCTAAAATTATTTTTAGGATCTTGATTAAGTTTTTTGAAAACAACATCGAAGGCTCAAAAGAAACTGAACTTAAAATAATTCTGTTAATAATTTTATTTTGACTCTGACTGCAAGTGTTACTTTTGGCAACAATTTAATTTATTTATTTTATAAAATATTATGCATATTTATGCAGAAACATGTGACAAATGTGGAAGGAAGCCATAAATATTGCACATGGGGTGCGATACAAATTTAAAAACATACATATTTATTTACATATATTTATTTATTATATTCTGGATTTCAATCGATTTCTTTTTTCAATTCGGTTGTACACAAATTGAATTGCAGCTTTTGCAATCAGCAGTTGAAGCTGCTATTGAAAAATAAATTGTTATCTAGATTATTTTTCTAAAACTATCATTTCTGTCTGTATGAAACTTGTCCTTATTTTAACAACAACATAACAGAAAGTGTAAACTTGTCTAGTCACCCTCTAAAAATAAAATAAAGCTTCAGAAAGTGTACGAATTAAAAGTGGATTCGATCGTATAAAATCTTAAGTAATAAATAATTCTATGGTTTTTTTTTTTCGGTAGTTACTGGCATCTTGGAAGGAAATTACTTTAACCACTCCGAATAAAAAGTGTATTAAATATGTGGTCGAAAACCATTTGAACAACATTTGAAATCTAAAGATAAGTTTCAAACGCATTTACAAAGCGATTTTTATTTTTTCTGATTATTAAACATTCACAAATTGGTTAATTAAATGATTAAAAAATATTTGAATTTTGTTAATATTGATTAATTATTAATTTATAAAGCATATACAGCATTTAATATTTGGGGTAAGGGAATGCTTAGCAACGTATTCTGTGTTTGGAAAATAATTTTCGTTAATTATGTTTTGCATAATTCCTCATTAATTTTTCGCATCCAATTTCGGGACATTGAGTATGCTAGCTATTCATATTTGCTATATACATCGTTAATTTCTTTCCATAAAATTAAACAAATTAAATTTTTGGAGCCTCAACAAATGTTTCCCCATTTGAGCGTAAATATCACAAATTGCGTATACGCCGTGCTGGGCGAGTAGAACGTGGCTTTTATAACCACTGAAATAACGTTTATGGACGTCACAGTCTGTGGGTCACTTTAATTTGGTTAAAGACGTAGATGTTTGTTATCCTGTTATCCTGCTGTCTCCCATAATAGCATCAGATTATCGCTTTTGTGATATTTAATGCCATTTGACGCAAACACTGTGTGAACTTAAGAGACTTCGACTTATTTCCATCGCATTAAGGGTCACTGTCGAAGTTTGCTTTTGTTTTGGTTGACTGACATTAATGGAGATTTGTTTAGATAAGAGGCAAAAAAAAAAAATTATATATGTATCGATGATTGGCAGCGCATAAATCTTGTACACAAACGACATTAAATTTGTAAGCAAATTAATGTTGACAGTTATTCAAGACAAACGATTTTATAATCAATTCTAATGTGATAATATTTACCACTATTTAAATCAGAATTGAAGTGTGGAATAATGTTCCAAAAAGCTTGACCGAAATTTAACTTAATAAATAGTAACTAAATTTTCAAAGATCACATTTAAAACGTTTTAATTAAAGAATGTCATGATATGTATATAATGTTGATTATTGTTTGGTGACCTAGTTTTATAATTTTAATTCGTGTATACTCCGATATATTTCAAGTCCCGTCGCTATTCGTCTTTCACAGGCTCGAAATATACCCAGAGAACATCATATTTGTATTTGAAAAATTGAATTAATTTTAAAAACCACATCATCAACCAGAAATCACATTTTAGCAGCGAGTTCATTATATTTTCTTTGAAAAGGCTTATTTCATATGAGGTCGATAAGCACGTCCCAAAATGTTTTAAGTGGATTTTGGCCAACAGCTTCAACTGCTTTTATGGACACTCGAGTCTTTGCACAAAATGTTTCCAATATAAACATCTTTACAGACTGAATATTAAAGACGCATTTAGATTTGAGGTAGTCTATTGGCAACAGGACTTTTGATCGGAGTTTTAAACAATATTATTTTTTATTTTAAATATTATTATACTTTTGTACGTTGCTAAGTATTTATCTTACGTGATAACGTAATCGACATTCTCTCTGCAATAAAGATTAATGGATTTTTGACTCGATGATTTCTTTGTCTCTGCCAAAATGTGAATAATCTTTGCTTGAGCACCAAAAATCTTGTGCAAATATATCTTTTTTCTATGCGTTTTTTTGTTAAAAAAAAATGTTACTTTTAACCAGCATTTAACAAAATAATGTTCGCTTTACACGTATTTGTGTAGTTATATTGTTTAAGAGAGGGCAAAATGTAGTCGTTGGCTATGTCGATTCGCTTAGCGATGCTGGTCAAGAAAATGTATTTCTTATGTGGTCGAAGAAGTCGCCTTTGTTGCGTTGCACAGCTGAAAACTAAATAATAAATACAAAACAAAATCCACAGGGCTGTGAAAGCCACAATCATAAATTCTTATATTCGAAATCTGATTGCACACTTGAAAATGATTCAAGGAAAATATTCAATGGTAGCGCACTTGACCAGTTCATTTTGGTCATTGGCTTTGTCCAATAAAATCAGTTCTGTTCCAAACTAAATATTTGTAATTTCATGTGGCAATAAGGCGACCCAGAGTCTGGGCCTGGGCTGCAAAGCTTCTTTTGCATTCAGACCACACCCAAGAAAAATTCTTGTGCAACTGGGAATTGGCAGGCAGGGAAAGTGCAACAGGAAACGGCGCCTTTCCTCCGCCGCCGCCTTCTTGACACAAAATATGAATATTGAGGTATAGCGATAAGAGGCTCGAGGCGTTGCCAAGTGAGTGAGCCGGTCAGTCAGTCAGTCAGTCAGTCAGTCAGTCAGTCAGTCAGTCAGTCAGTCAGTCAGTCATTTTGTGCTTGTTTGTTTGCCAGTCACGTGCGCTGAATAAACTGTTTGGTGTACAGCTCTGGCAATTTATGTCCGACCTGAGTCCGACTTCACTTGTGGCCGCAATCCGCCCTCGTCTCTGTGTGTGTCCCAATTAGCGTAAATAACTCAATTATGTTGGCCTGCTGTGAGACCACAGACCATGAGCCACTGCTACTGCTGCTGCATCCACACCTTTTGATTGGTGATTATGTGCGCCCCCAGCTAATTGGCTTGTCATTCTGCAGCTATGCTTGTGCGAGTGGGTGTCAGTGGCATGTGGTATGTGGCAGTGACGCAGACCACGTCACACAATTATTGCACTTATTAACATCAATAATATGTTCTTATTGGCAGCATATTCTTTCACATCGCTCTTTAAACAATGATTAATGATCTAAAATATATACTATCCCTGAGGCTGATCATAAATTTCTAAATCTCAAGATTGGGTTTGTCTAAAAACCAGAGCTTTTTATTTTATTAGATTTTGTTTAAAAGTAAAATAATATCTAAATTCTCGAGTTTGTTTTTCGATTGGGTGCACAGAATTCTTACATTAGTAATTTTGTTATATTTGTAATTAATAATTATATCATCATATTAGATTAGTTTGTAAATTCATAAAATTTATTTTGAAATACTTTCAAGTGTAAGGCAAACAACAGCACTTCCACTTTAAGAATATATTTAAATATTAATAAATTAAAAATAATCTTCTTATTTTTAAGAAATTTGAGACATTATTTCTAAAAATTAGTGATTTATATTCGATTTATATTCCGAGTCACTGGATCACTTTTGCGTGGCTTATATCATTCATATATTTCTTATTACGAATGTGTCATAACTACTCGGTTAAATGTATAATATTTTAAAAGGGGACCATTAATAACTGAAGTGACGTGTTGGTAATAAGAGTGTTTTGAGAATGAGCATGGAAATCAGTGAGTTTTCGGAGAAGAATGAGATGCTTAAAAGCAACTATTTGTGTATTCTGAAAATCTACATTGCTGGAGGTCTGCTTAATTAAGTTTCACTGCATAGCTAGAGATAAGGATGGGGTTCTAAGCAGTAACAATAACAGTGCTCGCAATTTTAAGTTTTCTTGACATTAGTTTTAATTGCAACTATAAACAGCAGCACGACTTCTGCTCTTGAAAGCTGGGACCTTGAGCTCTTCGACGTATTAAAAAATTGCCAAGAGTGAAGTGTGATATCGACTAAGCGACTAAGAGAAAGAGAATTCGAGTGAATACAAAAAGTTTTCATAACTAAAGAGCTAAGCAAAGAATGCACAAGTTGTTTTAACAAGTATTGTTCTCCCAATTTTTTTGTCTCAATTGATCCCGTATATATATTTTTTTTGCTTCCCTTTCAGAATTTACAAGCAACACGCAACGCGAGCATTGAATCCGATAAGAATACAAAACACACACCACACACTCACACACCACACACACTCACACACACCACACACTCACACACACCACACACACCACACACCACTCACTCACACACACCACACACACCACACACTCACACACCACACACACAGTGGGAAATATACACAATCACTTGAGTGCGACTCATATATCAAGAGCTATTGAAAAACATTAACAGCATGCTTCAGTTAAGATCTTTGGCTCTTCCCTGAGCCACACCCCTTGTCATTTGTGTGATTTACTGTGTGTGTGTGTGTGTGTGTGTGTGTGTGTTTATCTTAGGTCAACTAAATTCTTTCATACCCTGACTCAACTTGCTATATATTTTTTCGTTCTTTTGCTCTTTGTATTTGCAGGTGAGTGCTTTTGGGTCATAAGCTGTATCCAGTTGGTAGCCGTTTTGCAATACAAATTGTGTGTACTCTGGTACGTATGAGTAATATGCCATATTTGTGGCACTAGCAGTCAGCAATAAATTATAAGCATCTTAAATTGTGCACATCTCTCAAGCAACATTAAATTTACATAATATTCGCTGTCGAGCGTTGGCTTCCATAATTTTCTTAGCCTGGTAGGCCATTTAAAAAACAATACAAAATTTTGCATCTAATTTGGTAGGCAACTGCCTGTGACAGGTATTTGACGCCTCCCCCATTTAAAGCAGACAGCGGGGCGTGGCCAACGAATTCCCACCTCCATCAAATCGTGTGCTGGCTGATTGTGTTCGTCCGGGCGTATCGAAATGATATGTGGCCCGTCGCACTCAGTGTGGCAGTTGTGGCAGTTGTGGCATGCGCTGTCTCTAAATGTGGCTGTCAACATTTGGGATTGTGCTTATCAAAAAATATGCCTGCCTGTTGGCAGCAGCACTGAACAAATGTTCTAAATTGTTGAGGTGTGTTCGAATTCCAGATTTATGCTTCTCTGAAGGCATTCGAGTTTAGCACAGAGCATGTTTCCGATGGTAAACTTTTATTTCTTATCGTATTTATTTTTTTCAGTCTAAAGTTTAAAATTTTATTAAAATTCAGAACATTTCAAATCTTTGGAAATTTCTTGTATATAATCTTAAAAATTTGATTTTCTATTTTTCCTACGGCATTTACTGAAAAAGTTGACTGAAAAAGTACACAATTTAAAAAAAAAGTTTAGAAAATACATAATATAAAATTAAAATAAATAAATAATTTAAAATTAAATTTAAATTTAAGCTTACAACTAAAGTTACAAGTTAAGTGACATCAGATTAAAACTGAGAAATTGAAATGTAAAATTATAAAATAAAATAATGAATATAAAAAAATAAAGAATATTAAAATGTAAAATTGGGGAAACCCAGAAAAATCCAAGCAGACCCAAAATTGTGAAAAACTAAAATGAAGACGACTGATTGAACTATAACTTGTATGTTTTTTCCCCCAATCTGGATGAGATTTGTACAGTTGATCAGTGATATATATAATATAATAATAATATAATAATACCTTTAAAATGTTGGGAAATCGATATGTGGCGATATTCGCATTTATCGATCAAATAAAATATACTCGATCTCTAGCTGTAATAGTCTCTGAGATCCGTTAATCCTGCCCAAGAATATATATATTTCTTCTGATTGGAGACGCTTCCTTCTGCCTGTTACACACTTTTCCACAAAAAATCATTGTACACTTTTTACCCATTACTAAAGGGTTTTGGGGTGTAATTAAATCGAATACCAAACAGCAAAATAAATTTATTTATTTTATTCGTCTAGACTAAAGCTATAAACTAAGAAGCTATTTCAGTGTGTTGTATGTTACTGAAAAAAGGTTTTTTTTTTAATGATACCGAGGGAATTGCTAGACATATAAAGTGAATTATAAAAATGCTGCGAGGAAGGGTTAAGTAATTCACTCGATAACGAAAGCAACTATTTGCTCCAAATGTCTTTGATTGTGTTGTTTGTTCGGAACTTTGAGTGCAAGTTTGAGTATATATATTTATACTTATATATTTAAAAGTTATATATATTCATAACAGCTAATTTGATTAGTTAATCTTACTGAAAGAAAAACCTTTTTCGCCTTAACAAGGGTGAAGTTTGCGGTTAAGAGATTAGCCAGCAATGCTGTTGAAAAGGCGCAGGGCAAGTCTAATAAGCTAAGCCGCATTCAGACATGCACACACACACACACACACACACACCCACACACACCCATACTTACACACCCACACACACCCATACACAGCCAGTGTAAAGCTCAGACAGCTGTTAGTAAAGTGAAAAATGCTGTTGCCTGCTTTGAGGCGTTGTCATGTGGCAAACATTGGCGGCAACTTGGCTCAGAAGATTTGATTAAATAATTAATAGCCTTTAATGGCTCAAAGTCAGCGCAACAAGTATAAAACGACATTGCGAGACAGCCACTGAAACGAAATGAAAATTGCTAAAAATAAATTTAAAAAAAAAAGGGCATGGTTTTTGTCAGACAAATTTGTAGATTTTCGTGTGGATTTCGCCGACATTTTACAACTGGCACTTTGCGTGCTGGAAATTAATTAACGCAAAACCCACTTCAGCCAGTTGACCAACATTTTTTGTTTACTGTCAGCAGCAACAGCAACAACAAGAGGCACTCCTCTTGAAAAAAACATTGTTTTTTATTTTTTTTGCTTGTGCTGCTGCTGCCAATCAGTTTTTATCTTTAAATATGCAAATGATTGCAATAAGTGTGGAGCAGAGGGGAGGAGGGGGAGAAGTGGATTAATGTGGCTTGGTGAAGGACGCTGGGTTCATGAGTTCAGTTGCCACAGCTGGCGAATGTCAAATGCATTTGCAGCACGACACACATTTAAATGACCTTGGGCGGGCCGATGCCGGACGGTTAGAGGCGTGGCGGGGCGGGGTGTTGGGGTGTGGCGCCGGTTACTAAATAAGTTTGGTGTCCAGACAAATACGCTTAGCATTACGCATCGAAGCACGTTGCACACACACACACACACACATCTACACACACACACAGAGTAGCACGCAGCCGAACGCTGTTCTAAAATCCTTGTGCTGCTGTTAACCGCGCTGCAAGCAGCGCTGCAGCTGCGACGTCAACTTCTGCTGCTACTTCTGCTGCTACTTCTGCTGCTACTGCTGCTGGTGCTACTGCTATTTGAACTTCGTTGTGCTCGCTCTCTTTAACTGATTTTCTCTTTGCTGGCCAGCAAGCCACGTGTTTCTGCTGCTTTTGCTTTGTGCTTGTTATTCGCTGCGTGCGCGTTCAAAAGAGAAAGAGAGCCAGTAAATGAGAGCGCGTATGAGAATTCATTCAATGTAATGCGACAGCGTTGCCAGTAAACAAATAAAGAACATTTCATTCGCTGCTGCCGGCAACGTTGCCAAATTGCGTGTGCTTTATTTTGTTGTTATTTTGCTGTTGTTTTGCAATGTGCGAGAGCTTTTTGTGTAGAGTTTTAGCGCGTGCAGCTTGACAACGTGTGCAACAGATGGCGCTATATGCACATTAAATTTGCAACATTTTATGACTTCTTTTTTCTATTATTGCATACATATTGTTCAATAAGCTAGCAAAATTTGTATTAAGATTTTAAATAGAAATTAGAATTCGCGTCGGTTTAATTTAATATTAAATGCGTGTATTTAGCATTCATTTTTATTAAATTCAATTTAACAAAGATTTAATTGGGTCTAAATCGAATCTGACAAAAAAATAAGAAGAGAAATAATATAAGAAATATTCATAATATTTGGATTAGTTTTGTTTACTATTTGTGAAAGATATTATGAATATTTCGTTAGGGCAAATCCCTTTGTCAGATTGTCCTGATAGATATGCCTAATGGGCAAGCTGCTGGAATTATCAGAATATTCTATCCAACTAAATTACCCAACTATTTGGCTCGACCATTTGCATTACTCATGCATAAAGTATTTTCAATAACACACAAAATAACCAGCCAATTATGGCATAAATATGTCAATAATAATGATGACATTAACAGTAAAAGTCGAAGTAGATTTAGGCCGCAATCAAAAGTGTGGCTCAGTCCGTAATGCGTTGTCCTTAGCAGCATCCTTTGCGACAAACTCTCCGCCATGCTTGCCTAGCCCATGTATTATGGCCATCAGCATTATCGCTGCTGCTGCTGCTGCTGCTGCTGCTGCTGCTGATGTTGCTGCTGCTGTTTTGTTTTTGCTGTCATGCTAACAGCCTCTAACGGCAAGGACGATTAAGATGCAAAGTGTATATTAGTATGTTAACACTCACCACTCGCCACTCACCACTCACCACTCAACGCACAAAGCACTGCGCTATATTGTCAATGCTGTCCTCTTCCACTTGACTTGACTTGACTCGACTCGACTCGACTCGATTTGACTTGGCCCGAGGCAGCTGCGTGTCCTGGCTGTTCGACTCTGTTCTGCCTACACTGTGCGAAAAACAAATAATACAGATAAGTGTAACTCATTTGATTTTTTTTTCAAAACTAATGGTTGTGTTGCTGTTTCTTTTATTTATTTTATAATGAAAAATTTCAAGAATGCCCAAATTCAAATTCAAAACGAAATATATAAAAATGCAAAGAAAATAAAAAAACAATTCATTAATATATTTATTAATAATATACAGTTTTTATTAAGAACAAACGTTTTTTAGAAATTTTTTATCATTATTGTTATTTTTTATAAATTTATTTCGCCAATTTACAAATGTTTTCCAAAAGACTGAACAAATATGATTAAAAATGATAATGATTGGAATTAAAGATTAATGTCAAGCGTTTCTTATTTCTAAAAATGTATTATTATTATTTAGAAATTTATTTCGTAATTTGAACAATGTTCTCCAGAAGCTAAAATAACTTTTGGGACTGTCTTTCTACATTATAAAAATATACTTCTTCAAAATATCGAGTTTTTTTTTTTAAAATGGCATATAAACATAATAATTGTAATAATAATTGCAGAAAATTATTATTATTAGTATAATTTTTAGGAATTTTTTTTCGAAACTTTAGAAATCTTTTCTGGGAACTGAAACATTATAAAATTCATATCTACATTTTAGAAATATACTTTTTAAAAATATAAGCTTTTTCTAAAAAACAAGCATTTACACTGATAGTTGAGGATTAATTTTGATATTAATATCTTACATATTTATTATTATTATTATTATTTTTTTTTTTGAGAACTTTATTTCAAAAAATTAGAATTCTTTCCAGAAGCAAGAAAAATTCTGTAGACTTTAAGATGATTTCCATATTAAATTTGTTCAATTGTAGTCTGTAGTTTTTTCCTGAGTGTAACTGCCCAGCTGCCCAAAGAGCCGCCTCACCATCCGTCCGTCTTGCTGCCTGCCTGTCTGCCTGTCTGTCTGTCTATCTGTTTCTCTGTCTGTCTGGCTGTCTGCTTGAGTGGCCAGCTGCTGTGTTTGGCATTTGAAATGGATTTCTGGCCAAATTCTAGCCCCTGGCTGCCTGGCTGCTTGGCAGAAGACGAAGAAGACGACGAAGAGAAGCTGTTGCCCCTTCTAACTTGTCCATGGCATTGATTTATTGGGCCCGTTGACTGTTGGCTCAATGTGTTTCTAAGCCGAGCAAGACGACATTGTTTTTGTTTTATTTTGTTTGTGCTTCCCTATTCCCTATTCCCTATTACCTTCCCCTCCCCCCATCCCCATCCCCATCCCATCGCTGCCCCTTGTTTGGCTTTATCATTATGACATTTATCGTTGTTTACATCTGTCATTTGGCTGGGTGGGGTCGCCGTATTGAACAGCAATATGCGTGCGGCTTAATTAAATTAAATACATTTAATTATTACTATGGCAGGTATATATTAAGTAGAAATGTTCAACAGTGCGTATGCGTAATATTTCATTGCGTTGGCTTATTTGCAACTGCATATTTAGTGTATGAGTGTGTGTGTGCGTGTGTGGCGCCATCTGTTGCTCAGCGGCAACGGATTTACTTGCGTGTGTGTGTGTGTGTTGGCTTTTTAAATTTAATTAGAGCCTTAAATGATTTGTGGTCGTCTCTGGCGCTGGCACATTGTCTGCTCGCCTCTCCACATGACACTGAAATAAATGTCGAGTTGTGGTCGTAAATATGACAACGTCCAACGTTAATTAGACTTTGAGGTTGTTA
This sequence comes from Drosophila anomalipes, assembly GCA_035041615.1. Lineage (NCBI taxonomy): Eukaryota > Metazoa > Arthropoda > Insecta > Diptera > Drosophilidae > Drosophila > Drosophila anomalipes. The sequence continues at coordinate 38,181 of JAWNKZ010000041.1, forward strand.
GCAACATTGTTGTTTTTATTATAGCTGTTGCTCTCACTGCTGTTGTTGTTCCTATTATTATTGTTGTTCTTGTGGTTCTAGCGCTTTTGTGCGAACCGCTTGTCTAATTGAGTGACTTGTAAATCAAAAGTGAGTCAATAAGAAATTAACAGACAAGCGTGTCGAGTATTTGAAAATGAGAGCAAAACTTTACTGACTTCTAAATCAGCTTAATTATATGCTAAATGAAAACTCATTAAAATAGCTACGAAACTGAAACTGAGTATAGATTTATCGCTAATTACATTCCCAAGAAAAGAGTCAGAAAATATATGTTTGTTGTGCTTAGAGATAAGATTAGATTTTTAACAATATGTGTTATTTATGTGAACACTTAAAATTTGATTTTCTCCAAATCAAACTAGTTATAACAAACATTTCAAATTTGACCCAAAATAAAATTAGCCTTTAAGCTGAAAACTATTCCCTGTTTTGGGAAATAATTTCTAAATAAACTAAAAACAATTTCTCAAACCTGGAATGCCTGTTCTCTATAGCTATGCAATACATATCTAATTTATATATACGTTTTTTTCAAATTAAATTACATGTTCTTTTAAACTATCTAATATTATTATATATGAATAATTAAAAAAAAAAACAACTGCTTAATATAAGCAACAACAAGCTAATGTTAAATAATTATTATGGAATATAGCAAATATATCGGAATGCATAATGTGCGGAAAATAAAGTCCAGGAAAGCAGTAAAAACCTGTTTGAAAAGCTGTAGAAATTGTTGCTGGAAATTTTTCAGGAATAATAAATAAAAATAATATTATTCTAGAATAAATCTTTGTATGAGTCAAGTCATTAATAATTTTATTTTGCAATTAAATACCCCAGAAATATTATAATATTTTTTGAATGTAAAGTTAATTATAACATTTTATTTTAAATCAATACATCAGCCTCTTTACAATCACCAACAAGTTGAATGCCTTTTCGCGTCAATAAACATTAATAGAAAAAGCCAAGCCGATTAAATTTTAATATTCAAATATAAACAGATAGTTAAACATGAAATGAACTCGTAAAAATAATGGAAATAAAGAGATTGCACATTTGATTTGACTGAGGTAGTTCCTATTCAGGTTCGCTTTTTTCCCACCATAGTCAAATTAGTTTTGCTAAATACTTCAGAGAGATATTACAATTATTTTGTATATTTGTCTGTCATTTGTTGTTGCATCTATTTTATCACTTTCCATTCAAGCTCTGATTTGTCAGATATTATTAAGCTGGGACTTCCTGTCTTAAAGTGGCTGAACTTACGCAGGATTATTTCTGTTATGTGCTCCAGTTGCTGATATTCTCAATTCCCCGAGCCGCAGGCACTGTTAACATTGTGTTTAACATTGTGCTAACAGCGGCGCCATAACAGAGCGAGCTTTTGCATTCGTTCTCTCTCTGTCTTTCTCTTATCTTATGCGGTCGAGAAAAGCTCTCCACAGTAATTGCGTGTGTGTGTGTGTGTGTGTGGCTGTGTATATCCTGTGATGTTAGATTCGTTCGGCTGCTCTGCCGCCGTGTTCGGGCGCAGAGAAACAACTCTGCAATCTGCAATTGCGATTTCAGTTTGCTTTTACACTTTGCACATGAAACATGTGATTTTCACTCGTTTTGTGCGGCCGCCTGTTCAAATATTTTTCCTTCACACAATTTTCCCGAGCGCACAGCGCTTGTGTGTGTGCGAGTTTCTTCGTCCGTCCGTCCGTGCGTGCGTGCGTGCGTGCGTGCGTGTTCGTGATTCTGTGCTTCGTGCTGTTCGTACTGCGGTCGCTGACATTTTTGGTCGTGCCAAAATGTCAAAATGCTCGAAGCAGTCAAGTTGAATTTTCCGTTAGGGAAATTTGTCAAGTGCTAATTACACAAATTAAATTTGATTAACTTATTCAAATAGTTTTCGTAGCGAATTTAATTATAAATAAATATATATTTAAACAAGACTCAATTATAAATTGTAGTTTGTTGAAGTTACACAAATAAAAATTAAATATCTAATAAGGAATATGAAAAAAATTGTATTTATAATATTAAAATTAATTGCAACTGCATAATTTATTTACAAAACTATTCAAAAGTGAACAAATTATTTTTGGAGAAAAAATTAAATGCCTCGAAATAATTGTTAGCAACAATACTCATAAATCTGGCCAAGAAACAAGCATATTATTAACAAGTAACAAAAATATATATAATAATAAAAAAAAATGCGTTTGTGTGTTTTGTGCATATAAATCAATAGCAGCAACTGTCTGGCTTAAATAATTAATTTGGTTTTAGCCCGGACAAAACATATAGACTAGCTATAAAAAAGAATGTGTGTTCTCCTGTCAGCTCTCGCTCCCACACCCATTCCCCCTCTCTCTCTCTCTCGCTCTCTCTCTCTCTCCCGCGCGTGTCTCTGCGAGCGCATGAATAAATAAATAAGCGGACTGTGTACAGGTCGACAGCGATATTCTTCGGTGTGACCAGCCTCAAGCCAGACCCAAGTTCACTCTGCGAGTGTGTGAGTCCTTTATTTATGAGCAGCAGCAGCAGCAGCAGCAGCAGCAGCTCCACGCGTGTGTGTGCGTGTGTGTGTGTGTATGACGCAGTGTTGCGAAAAGGTTCCAAGTTCAAGTCGTGTTCGTTATCGTTGTGACTTGACTGGAAGTTGCAATTTATTACAAGCTGCTGTTAACCTTTGTAATGCCAAGTTGCCGCATCGCAGTCGCCGTTGCGCTCGCGCAATCCTTCTCCGCGCCTGTGTGTCCTGTGGGCATCGTTTGCCACACTCGCAAAATATAACGGGCAACAAATAAAAAAAAAAAGAAAACGAAATACATACAAAGAAAATAAAACTCCAAATTTGAAGCTCTTCAAAATCCACAAAAACTCAACTGGAAAAAAAAAAAACAGCATAGAAAAACAGAGAAGAAACCATGGTTTGTATTTATTTGCTTCTGGTTTTCCTAGGTGTTGCTACGTGTGGCAGCTCTTCTACATCGACTCAAGTGTGCACTCGACTTTGAATCCGCATCCGTAGACGCATCCGCATCCGCATCCGCATTCCGCATCCACATCGGCATCCGTAATCGCATCCGTAACCACAGGCAAGGACCAAAAACAAAAAGAAAGTGTTGTGCAATATATATTTTTCCTCTTTCGATTTGTTGTGTCTGTTTAGTTCCACTTTTATTTTATTTGGTCTTTGTGTGTGTTCAGGCACAAATTGTTTGCTTACGTGCGTGAATTTTATATTAATGGTGGCTCTACTTTTCCCTGTATTTGCTTTCGCTGCTGGTAATGACCAAATACCTTAAACGTGCCCCAAAGAAAGAGGTGTTGATTAAACGGCTTCAACAGATTCTGTTTTTGGTTGAGTTCAGGCTCTATCGATTGAATTATTCAAATTCATACGTCGACAATTTTACACTGGTTCGCCGTTTAATTAAGTCATGAATAATAGCTGAACCTGCTGACATGACAATGCACTTAAAAGCACTCCATTGAGCAATTTGTGTAAATTATAATCAATGCAAATTTATATTCAATGTAAGCACTTTGAAGTGCTGTCACTTCATAACAAGGATCTATGCTCGCTCGGGTTACATTTGTCAGTTTTGTCTGACACTTACATGTGCTCTATGCTAAGTGTTTTGTGTGCTGTGGTTCTGGATCATTATAGCAGTGCTCTCGACTATATAAATCCGTATGTCACTAACACGCTTCCCCCATCATCATCATCATCATCACAATCATTTGACTCAGAAGTGTGGAAGGATGTTTACAATACTAGAAAATACGTTCTCGAGACATTAGTTATCAATGCATCTGGTAAATAGAATTGAATTGAATTTTGATTCAACTACAGCATATATAAATTGTATTCACATCAAATACAAATGATTGGCTTTCAATGCAATCACAAAACGTATAATATTTTACCAACAAACATTTGAATGCAATAATTATGTCAATGTCGAAGAAGATTTTTTGGAAAAATAAATTTGCTACTAAACAAGTTCGAATGCCCAAGTTGAAAGCGCACAAAAATGAAAATTCAACTGAATTCAGCTGTTAAAAATATTGATTATTTTCAACAACGGTTCAAGCTCTGTTTCCAAATATTCCATCAAATTTAATCAGGGACTTGTGCAGGTGCTATAATTTTTCAGTAGCTTCTATCCGATCCAAATGAAATGAAATGAAAATATGTATTTATGAATTGGTTATATCTTTAAAATTGTGCTTTTGTGGAAATCGATTTAATATTAAATAAATTTGATCTGTGTGTATTAAAGGAAAAGTCGAACTGAAAATTTCAAGTCACTAGCTCGACTGCTGACTATATATATACATATATATGGATTCAGGGTATGTCGATATTTACAATTTAATTAGTTACTTGTTGTCTTTTTAATGCCATTTAATCTCTAAGCATATTAATTTAGTATTCAGAATTTGCTGAACTTAATATAAATGTATTAATGTATTTACTACATGTTCATTTGTAAGAGTAAGAGTCATTAACTCAATTATGAATATAAGTTTCGCTTCTTATTTTTTATTGGAGGAGTGGGAAAAATGTTGCAAAGCCGAACTAATTTACTCATACTACAAACCACTTATTGCATCGGTTGAGTTGCATTAAAAATATTATCCTTATATAGCTAATGATGTTGACAACTCAAGTAAGGCATTTTTACAATTTTGTATTACTTATGCTTAACATGCATTTTGCTTTAAGTGGTCCCTGCTGAGGTTTCTGTGCCTATTTTCTAAACACTAACATTTGGTAAAAATAAATAATAAAGGCTTTTAACTGGATTAACAATGATTTGTTGTGCTGGTTTTAATAAAAACAAGATATGATTGTGCTAATCACTAATTAAAACTTTATTACTGTGCTTCGTTCTGCCCTAAAGCACTGAAGTTAATGCATGAAATGCAATTTGCAGGCCAATTCCCCAAAGACAAAGCTAACAACAATTTGTTTCCATTTGTTTGCCTGCAGCTGCTTGTTGGCCTTTGCATCCTGCATTCGCAATTTGCAGTATGTTTTTCTTGCTCGGGTTGTTGTGGCACTGTTCTTGATTGCTGAATAGCATTCATGAAGCTTGAGGTGCGCCATCAGCTGTGCACAAAATGTTGCACATACATTTTACTGAGGCTGTCTGGATGGGTGCAGATAGGCTGCAGGGGACACAGCCTAACCACAACCAGTAAACAAATGATAACTGAACTGTGAGTTGTGCTTCTTCTAGCTCTAACATTTGATATTATGCGCATTAAATGCGCTTCGAATGCTCCAACTGCCACCGACACCCCAACACCAACAACAACAACTGCAACTGCAACTGCAACTGCTAGTGCAACTGCAAGTGCAACATCAGTATTAAGAACAAAATCGGCAACGTTGTTGTTGAATGAAAAAGCAAAAGCAACTGTAACTGACATTTGCCGGACACTGGCATCTGGCAAAAGGCGGAAGCCTTCCGGCAAGACTGTAACGACTAACTACCAAAACGATTTTGTATGTTACAGTCTTACCTCAGTTAACGAACACAATTCCAGTTCCAGCTTGTTCTGTATTAATCAATGTAAATAAACTAATATTTTCCAGGTTAAAAGTTACTCATCAACATTGCTATGAAAATTATGAAAACTGCTTTAACAAAAAACTTTTTAGTTATTTATTTTGTCCATCGCCTTAAAATATTTTCAAGGCCGACGTATTTTTAATTGAATTTAATTTTTAATTTTTTTCTAATTGAACTGGGAATTTTTTCTAATTGAATTGACGACGTTCAATCATAATCAATGCGAGGAAAGACAGTAGCGACTGGAGTTTCAGCTCAGCTAATCGTGATTTATATTTGTAGAAAAATTATTTAAATGTGTTTCACTAAATTACAGTTTATAATAAAGTTGTTTATTTTGCCAATATTGATGAAAGATACTTATACTTCCCCAAAAAGGAGACAGGGTGTTTAAGCGAGCAAAAAAATAAAAAATAAAGAAATGATGTAAATAAGAATGACTGCTGCTGATCAGGTATATAAAAATGTTATTTCATGTAAAAAATATAATATACTCTTCCAGGGTATAATAAATTCAAAATACCCTCCTTTTCCCATATTTTGCCATATTTCATTGGTCGTTATGCAAAACGTGGTTTGTGAAGCGAAATATAAAAACAGCGACTAAAGTGTCGTTCGTTAAGCGAGAGTTCACTGTGTGTCGTTTTGGGTTTCAGCTCGACTGATCTGGGTTTCTAGAGCAGCATACCACCAACACCAGGCTGTGCAACAAAATTTGCCACTCCCTTCCTTTCTCTCACTCTCTCGCTCTCTCGCTCACCCGCCACCCTTCCCTTTCCAACTTTCTCTGTCGCGCTTCATATTTGCTTGTGTGTAAGCCACAGGAAAATGCAAAACCGCTGTCATCCACGTAACTGGCAGTTGGCTGGGCGGTGTTAGCCAGGCCTTAACTTGTTGGCCATAATTAGCATCGCATGTTGTGCCTCTAATTAAATATTTATTTAAACACATGCGTGTTCCTCTCTTTTTGTCCGCTAAGTAACACTTTAAATTCATGTTCCTTTTAATGACAATTATTATTTAATTAGTTTAATAACAGTGCGTATACGTAATTTATGTTTAATTCTATTGAGCAATCTGTTGCTTAATGGGCCCCATTTTGCTCCAGCAGCTGACATTAGAAATTCAGCAAACACCTGCAGTAAATGTGAAGAACATTTAAAGATGTGTATGAAACAATGAACTTGCTCAGCTTAAAGCCAAATTAAATGTTGCTGAGAAAATCTCTACAATTCAGTCTGACTTTAATGTTGCCTCCGCATGCAAAATATTGAAATTCATTTTAAAACTCGTAACTTTTTTTTCAATTGTTAATTAAATTTCAATGTCTGTTTCGGAGCTTTTTTGATTGCTGGATTGTTTTTTAATTGAACTTCTACTTATTAAGTATAGAGTTTATTTCTGAAAAAATAAACAAAGTCATTCTAATTTTAAGATTGTTCTTAGTATACTTATAAATTAGTTTTAAGAACCAGACAGAATTGTGGCGATTTTTCATTTTTTTCTGTGCGTACTCGAAAGGAACGATTTTCAAGATCGAACTTTCTCGGCGTTATGTGGCAGATTAATAAAAAGAATTGATTACAAATTGAACCATCCAAGTTACTGCATCGGAATATTGGTTGTGCAGAATCATCTGGTTAGCTTCGACGAGCCCTATCAATTTTCTCTAATGTGCCAAAGTTTTTTGAGCGTTGACTTTTCATTTTATTTGCCGTTTTTTATTTAACACTGATAATCAGCAAAACTTGTTTTGAACAAATTTGTTTTAAACAAAGTTGTGGCCACCCTTCATAAATTGCATCTCTGACATTTTGTCTGGCATTTAATTTTATGTGACCGATAGCTAAGTAAGACTTCATTGGCAGATTGGGTCTTCAACTTTATTCTATGCATATGGAATGGTTATCTTTACATTACATTCATTATTACAAATTGTTATTACTTTTATCCTTTAAATGGTTAGTTTCGGATGCTTATCGTTGACTGCCTTAAAATGCGTTTGGAAATGTGCTTTTAACGCAATTACAATGATGTCAGATACGGCTATAAAATGCCTGTTAAATGCTTGCCCGGAGTTCAGTTCTGCAACTGGAGCAGACGCGTATTGAAATGGCAGCAATCGAGCTAATCCTGCTCAGTTTAGTCCTTGCTGCTTCAGTGTTGAGCAGCAGCTGGCTGAAACAGTCAGAAATTCAAGCTGCATTCCTAAAGGAAACCACTCGTCAAGATTTTCTCTATAATTTTGTGGCTCAGGTTGATGAGGAGCGGCCAATTGATGTCCTCTTGCTGATGCAGCATAGCCAGGACAACAGCTGCGCTCTGCAACACTGGAGCGCCTACGATTGGCCAGTGTTGCGCTCCGACGAACGCCTCGAGATCCATTTGCGTAACTACAGCCGCGAGGCTCTGGCTCTCGTTTGCATCCGTGATTTCAGCGATGAGTCCTTGATGAACGCATTGGCCATTAACCTTGAGAAGATGCGAGAGGCGAGGATTATAATCTTACTGCAGGCAGAGAATGCACATGATTTTCTAACCATAATCATGAAGCAGGCAAGCCTTCATAATTTCTATAATGTGTTGCTGCTGATGCAAGGCAACAAGGAATTCATCTTGCATCGCATGTGGCCATTTCCAAAGCCGAGATTCGAGCACGTGCTGCCAAACAGCAATCAGCGCCTCTTTATCGACCACTGGCATAACTTTGGGGGCCACAGGGCATTGGTGCTACCCACACTGGTGCCGCCGAATAGCTTCATAAGTCATAATCCGCTGACGGGCAAAGCATACTTAAACGGATACGTCTACAATTTATTGCGCACATTTGCCAAACATTACAATATTAGTCTGCAAGTCTTGCCATTATGCAATAACTCGGTACTTGAGACGGTGACTATGCTTAATTATAGTCAGCTGGATTTTGTGACCAGTTTTGTTCCAATTAAAATCGCAACCACTTTTGAGGGTATACGGATCTCTGCCAATTTGGACATGGCCAGCATATTTGTGGTGGCGCCCTGTGGCAGAGAGTTAAGCATTCACGAATTATACCGAGAGATCATAACAACCGACTTTTGCATCTATATTCTGTGTTATTATTTCATATTTGCTGTGTTTGAAACACTGGCCGAAAGCAACAACTATCGCTTCGTGGCACAGACTTTCAGCTTTCGATACTCGGGAATCTGGCTAAATTTGAGAGTGCTGCGTGGTTTTCTGGGTCAGCCGGCTCCTGTGCATGCCTGTTCGAGCTTATCGCTGAAACAATTTATGCTGGTGTTGAGCTTCTTTGGTCTGGTCTCCTGCAGTTACTTTAATGCCAGGTTGAGCACCTTGTTTACCAAGCATCCGCACGCGAAGACCATTCAGAGCTATGAGGATCTGAATGAGAGTCAACTGCCAGTCGCCATTGATACGTATATGATGGAATTAATCGGCGAAATTTTCAATGATGAGTTCTATTTGAAACATTTTCGCAGAGCCGTACTTATGAATTCCCAGCAACATGCTGAACTGTTACTCAGCCTGAACTCGAGCTTTGCCTATGAGACCCATTCGCACATATGGCCTGCCCTGGACATCTATCAAAGATCTTATAGTCGTTCAATTCTGTGCAAGACGAATGCAATGCAACCGGTCAGCAGTATGCCAATGGGCACAGCTGTGCAACGGAACTCAATATATGCCATTGCCCTCGATAATTTCATTAGGAACGCTCAGGCTTCCGGTGTTGATAGAATGCTTAAAGTACGCACCTACGGGGATATGCTACGAGATAAAGCACCGGCTGTGGTCAACACCACATCTCAAGAGGGTTCTCCATTTGTAGCTTTACGTTGCGGCGATCTGCAATATATATGGCAATCTCTAATTATTGGACATGCTTTTGCAATCTTCGTTTTTATTGCTGAATTGAGCTTGGACTCTTGGCAAAGGCATCGAAGAGCTGCAATTCGAAAAGGGGAGGTACTTAATTAATATCTGTAGACAAATATCACTGTAACCTATATGCTTATAATGCTTGAATAAACGTTTGTGAATATTTGTTATCTGTAGTATCCAAAAAGAAGGTCTCGAGCTCCCTTAATACTTTAGTTCATAAAGAAGTTCATACTGACCATACTGACATTGGACTAGTAAGTCCGATTATAATATATATAGCAATAAATGGGAAAAGGGACGATAGAGTGACACAATTGGAGAAAGACTGAGTGCTTTTAAACAAGTGTATTGTCTAAAATACAACAAATGATAATTGCGCCCTACCATTTTAAATACCGAGCTGTGATTTGGCTTTTCACCATAAACTGCTATCAGAATGGCCATAAAAGACATAAAAACCAAATGACATGTGGCTCGATATGGCCCACATTTATGACAGACAACGGCCGAACACAATAAAAGGTAATTCCTGTCAAGTCCTAGAATAAAAATAAGGAAAAATTCCCTAAATAATTGAACCAGACAGCTACTCAAAGCAGTATTCAAGGCAAGGGGAATGAGAGCTTTGCGACTCTGTTGAAATACATGCTCGGAAAGTGGTGGTCGGATAGTTTGAAGACCTTGACGCAAAGCCAGACAATCGACGAGGTTCATAATTATTGCATAATAAATAACGTTATATATGTGGGATATTGATGGGACCCTTAAACACATACGTATCATATAATATTGTATATAGACAGCAAAGGTAAACAGTATTAGGGAATATCTGGGCAAAATCAATCGATTGACGTCAGGGAACAAAAACAGTTCAAGTGCCCAGAACGAATGCCCCATCTTCAAAAAGGAGCTAAAAAATATACTGCCACATACACTCACACACACACACACACACACACACACACAGTTATGCTCGTTATGTATGAACATGCATGACTGCGCAGCACAAACGCCAACAGAGACACACACACACACACACACACACACACACATGCACACACACACACACACACACACACCCACACCCACACCCACTTACCCGTATATAGCACTAACGGCTTACATGGCGTATGCGTCATGTGCCTTTTAAAATTAACTGCGCTGCCAGTTTTTTCTCTCCCAGTGCTCCAGAAGGAGAATTTTGATATTTTTTACACGCAAACAGAAAAAACTAAAATGAATGCCATAAAGTAGGCGTGGCCGCTGGCTTTCACCTTGACAACCTTGAGTCCCTTTAAGGCGTCGCATTTCGCATTTCCCATTTCCCATATCCCATTTCACAGCTCCAGTTTCATTTTCATTTTGCAGCTGGTTGCGCATCGCTGCGCTTTGACATTTATCATTTAATTAAAGCTTAAAAATGAGAATGCAAATATCGTGCTCATATATGGTATATGGTATACGGTAAAATAAAATCACAACATTTATCATCACTTGTGTACACATGCAAAAATATAGAGTAAACGCCGAGTTCACGTTTCAATTGCGTAGTGAATAATTTATTTTTGCATTCTGTGGGACTTTTTACTTGATTATTGTTCGAGCTATTTGCATTTGTCAGATTGTTTGCTGATTGCCGTTGTGTTTGAATATTATTGAAATGTTTTCTGATTGGACTGCGGCAAATCAAAGCTATTATACTACATACGCATGTGTATAGCTATATATATATATATATATATATATGTATATGTATATACATGTGTATGTGTGTGTTGTGGTTAAATCAACAACTTATGTCTGTGTTTGTGTTTAACTGCGTATACAAACTGCAGGCGTGCATGTTGAATACAGTTTTTATTGTCAGCCAAAATGATTAGGAGAGGGAATTTGATTGGACTAAAAGCTTATAAATTAGCAGCACACAATTACACGTTTTTTTTTTTTCAATGTGTGTGGTCAAATTAAACAAATATTTAATATTTGTTTAAATATTTGTTTTAGTTATGGACGCGCTTGCACGCTCAATCAATCAATTTAAAAACAAATGGCCGCAAATGGCCAGCCGGGTCTAGCTGACTGCGGAATACTCTATACCTATTGTGGTATCGGGATGACTTACGCAGTGAGTGGGTGTGCTTCAACCATATAATTATCATATCATATCATATATATTCAGATTGGGGCTTAGGGCGGGAATGGGCGTGACCTTATCCTTAAAGAGAGTTACAGTTAATAAACCTTTGATGACTCACCAAATTTAATGACTTTGACTTATAAATTGTATAAATGTGGTTTTTATCGATTTGGAATTATCGATTACAGACAGCATGACGGACATTGCCACAAAACCAATATATTTATATACCTTCGCAGTCGGCGAATAATAAACGAAATATTGTTCAAATATTGGATTTTTAATTATGAAAATGTGTAAACAAATGGCAAACCTAAATTATATGCTCAATTTCATTTACTGAATGAATTTTATTTAATAAATCAAACTATTAAATGACAAAATTCATTCTTTCGAATTAATCAAGTAAATTTAATTTGTGTTATGTTAGTTTAGGGAAACACCGGAGAGCTCTGATATATTTGGCAAATAAAATGGATGTCAAAATGTTTGCCATCTCATCAAGAGATCTGCAACGATTGCCTACAGTTTATGAATTGTTTGAGATCGATCCAAGTGATCTTATAGTGGCTTGGCTATCTGAAATTTGTTCGACTTATCCGCTTCAGAGAACATGTAACCTGAAATAATGACTCAAAACCAGATGCTCAGAATCCACTACACCTTCCACATTACCATCTAACTTTGAGTCACATTCTTTGTTCCGATTATTCGTTCAGCCCTTCATCCCTGCAGAGAATGGAGACATGTAATTAATTTTTGAGTAATTAGTTTAAAATATATAGATTAACTATATCGAATTCAATGGGAAATTGTACGTAATTCATTAATATTTGTGAAGTAGATTTTTTTACACACTTTCCACGCTCTGCCATCAGTTCGATGGGAATATAATATGCAGGATGGTATCTGTGGCATTGCCTGGAGCAGTCCGCAGACTACATTATTGAAATTGAGTGTCACATGATATATGCAAAATTATTAAATTCAATGTAGTTAATTGATAACTATCGAATTGACAATGTAAAATGTGAGGCACATGCAAAACTGAATTCTTCATTTGCATTTAATTAAACACAATTATTTGCATTTGTAGTTGATTATTTGCATATATTTGTCATTTAAGCGCATCCTTTGAGCACAAAAGTGCAATTAACTAGAACAGTATAATCAAATAAATAAACAGTGGCCACAAGCACACTGCCTGCAGCTGACCGATGATATATAATATTAATAAACATGGATATAATATTGTATTGTGAATTTGGCCATACACCACAAACACTAATAAAGTTGTTTGGTTAGTGGGGCAAGGACACTTTCCATATTAAAGCTGCACAGTTTGACCCCATTGAAAAGTATTTGGCGAAAAGCGTGTTTTATGCAAACTGTGGCAAGACATTTAAATATAGAATCGTGTTGCAGTCAACTCAATAGATGATGCTGCTGCTGTTTCTATTTGCAACTGAGTGTGAAAAACGCCACAGGCAACTGACTCTATGAGTGTATATATATATATATATATGAGTATATTTATATATGTATAAATGTGTGTGTGTTTGTGTGGCATGCAGTGAAAAGTTCACTTTGAGTTCAGATTGGGGCTGCAAATATTTGCCGCGTTGAAGTCGTTGCAGTAACAGTAACAGCAGAAAAATGTTCGCTTGTCAGCCAAGTTGAATATTAAGACTTAACTGCGTAAAAGGCAATTGCAACGGCCATAAAAGAAGTAACTACAATTGCGATTTGTGCAGCGTAGTATAGTAGAAGACAGAAATAAAGCTGTTTTACGTGCCACTTGCCAATTGCAGCAGACACTTAAAGTCTTCTTAAAACAAATTATGGCACATTTCTGACACAAATTCATGGCGTTTGCCGACCATACAAAAAGTTTTCACTGCTGCTGCAGAGAAATGCAGCCAACGACGCCTCTGCCCTCGAAAGTTTTTCATATTTTTATTTTTAATTTTTTGGCTGGCATCATTTATCAAGTTATCAGCCGAGCTAACAAGTTGCGACAGCGTCCTTATGCACTCAGCTCGGCAAAGTCACTTATCGAAAAACCAGCCAAAGAAAGAAAATGAAAAAAAGGAAAATAAATAGTTTTCTCGGTTCGCCGAATATTTAACACTCTTGAAGACGTATTCATGAAATTGCTCACTTAGTAATTAAATAAGATCAAATATCATACCTCAATATACTCAGTTCTACATCTATTGAAACAGCAAAAGAATGCCAAAATATTTTTAAAACGTCATCCTTAAATAATTATGACATTTAATAATGAATAATGAATATTATAATGTATATTCCAGCTATTCTTTCGATTACTTACAGCAATTTCTGCTTGTTAAATACTTAATTATATATATACTGTATACAAATAATAATCTCAAATTAATACTTAAACAATTAATCTTTTAAAGTGATTTTTTAAATTAATTTTAAAATTCAAAAATATAAAGTCGATGTTTGCTGAAAATATCTTCACATATTTAATGATAAAAATGACATATTCCAGGAAAGTGTATGTAAAGCAGAAAATTCAATTGCCTTTAAAATAGCTTTATGTGCATGTGAGTCAGCCTGCAATATAAAATCATAAATATTTTACAGCTTGCCAGCTCGCCGAGGCTTATAGCTGGGGTTGAACCGATGTGCCAGCTGGTAAACTTGGCTAAGTGCATGACAAACGCTGTGAACAGTAGTTTGACAGACAGACGGACAAAAAGACAGAGAGACAGAGAGACAGATAGACAGAGAGACAGAGAGACAGAGAGACAGATAGACAGACAGGCAACAAGCGCAGGCAACTCTCAGTTGCAAGTGCAACAATTCCGACTGGGCTGTCTGTTTGTTCCACTGTCTATACATTGTGACACATTGCATATGGCAAATACAAACAAGAATATGTTGAACGGACAGACAGACAGGAAGACAGGCAGACAGACTGTCAAAGGCATTTCTGCATTCGAAGACTTGGTAAAAAGCTGTTGGTTTGTGCCTTTAATATTTAACTGGCTGGAAATGTGCACTTGCCTTGTGCTGTAAATTGTGTTTGATTTGTGCAGCACCTTAAGTAAATCCAATCCATCAATATTTCATGCTCTACTTTCTCTCTCGCTCTCTCTCCCTCTCTCTCTCCCCCTCTCTCTCTCTCTCTGTGGCCATTTGTAAATGGATTTGCATGTAAATTGCGTATGGGTCTAGCATTAAAGTTTGTGGCGTTGACAACGCGTGCCTTGGCCAACAACAGCACATTGATTAAATTACATTTTAACCCGTTTTTCGCCGCTTTTCGGCCTGAGGCGTGTCCTCGCCAGCTGATCGAGTATGTTTTACATACTTCAATTAAAAATGGCAATCGATATGCGCATCAGCGTTGACTCCATAATTTATGCGAGTCGGCGTATTCGACCTGTAATTGAAATCACTGCATTTAATTGGCACTCAAGAGCTGGGCGCTCCTCATCAACCATTAAAGCGCCAGCTCGAATTTTAATAGACTTGTTCACTTGTGCCTCAGCAATTAATTTATTTATGCTGCCTACTTTAAAGCTGAATTCTATTTTTATTCCTCTTGAATAATTGAATATTTGAAGAGTTCTCTGAGTTGCATCTAGTCAAAACTGGTGAGGTTGTACTACTAAAAAGCCATCTGAGTGATCAGCTGGTGTTATCAAAAATATAACACTGTGCAAACCTGGTGTCTAGGATGATGATGATGAAGAAGACTATGTCCAGAAACAGACATAAGAATTATTCAAATGAAATGCGGTGTAGGCTATAACTCAGCGAATATCAAGCTGATGCTCTTTACGAAGAGCTGAGTCTCTAATTGAAAGCAAAATTCTCTAGAATTTGCAGCAGCTCAATCAGATCAATATTAGACATACATTTCAATTGTATGCTGAGAAAAATGGTGAAGTAATAACTCAATACGAGCCTAGAGGACATGTATATAATAAGTCAGGATAAATTGTATTAAGTATGGAAAATAAATAATAATCGTAGGACAGCCCTTGGTTGATCGAAACATGACTGAAGCGAGGCAGGTGGAAAACCATGATTCTTTTCGAAAGTATCTTGCGAGTCGTTTGAATTAATACTTAACGGAAGTTATACATAACGATTGTTTCCAAACGCCCAGACAATCGATCACATTCTGCTCACATGTGCCTAATCTAATTATAGTTTTGTGTTTATAAAATAAAAAGAACACTTAGCCACACGCCCACACACACACCCACACACACACACAGACACACAGACACGGACATGAATGCATATTAAGTAAATACTGTGGCCACAAATCGAGGTTCGTGTAAGAAAAACCACAAATGCCTTTTTCGTGTAATTTAATAATTAATTTTGCCAATTTGCATCAGGCGCCCCTCATAATCCCGGCGGCCAACCGCAAAATTTCTGACGTGTTTCCATCAATGCCCGAATGCTATTTTTTGTTGGCGTTTTAATGATTGTAATGCTCACAAAGTAAGGTAAACGATAAAAAGTAATTGTGTGTGTGTGTGTGTGTGTGTGTTATATTGATTAAAAACTTTTGTCGATTATTTCCGTTGCCGGAAAGCACACGAAATCGATGATAAAAGTAAGCAAACAATCAACTTGCAAACGGACAATGAATAAATGGCATTGTTGCCGTTGTTGGTGTCTGGCATTTGCTGTGCAAACAGCGAAGCTTGACAGAATTGATAAAGAAAACAGCAGCAGCAGCAGCAGCTATTGCCATTGTCGCCCATATAGAGCAACTCCAGTCCACACCTCCCCCTTATAACGTTGCTCTCATATTGAAAGTTGTTGGCTTTGAGGGGGGAACGAAGTCGATGACGATGGCGATGGCGATGGCGATGGCGACATACAAGCAAAACACATTTGCCTTGCCCAACCATGCTAGGTAATTCATTTTGGTTGTCCTGCAGCTGTGCTAATAAAATAAGTTTAGGTGTGTATAGTGTATGTGTGTGTGTGTGTGTGTGTGCCTGTGTGTGTGTTAGCCTGTTGCTCTAAGCCCTACAATAAAATGCCCAACTCATGCCTGTTGGTGGAGCGGCAAATATTGCAAGCTGTCTGCGTTTGCTTTCAGTTCTTGGCCATTGACAATTGCTCAGCCAACGCTTGCTGGACTATATATAAAAGACATCTGGCTTGTATTTAGTCCATACACGTGTCGTTCAATTTAGATTATAGCCTGCTATTATTATTATGGGTGCACTCAGAAAAAAAAGCCGAAATTTGGAAAACGAATTGAAATTAAAGTTTTTCGAAAATATTTCTAAATATACGAAACAAATATATAAACAAAATTCTTTCCAAAAATTCACAAACAACACTCAACAGTTGGAAAATTATTATTTCCATAATTATTTTCTATTATTAAAAATATATTTCTTTTAGAAAAAGTACTTTCTGAAATTCAGAAAATAGTAAAGACATTTTCTGGCTCGACTGTTATTTGCTTTAAAGATCTCGTAGCTCAGTGACGAGTTTGAATCATCAATTTCAATCAAACAATTTTACATTTTTTCAGAATCAATTATAAGAATTATGTGAAATTTAATGTGCAAATAGTAATGTTTAAAAATAATATAAGTAGCAATAGAAGTTAAAGCAAGTCTTGTGTGTACACAGATAAAACCACTCTGGAAGAAATCCTTTTTCTAAATTTAAGAAAAGAAAGATGTTTCTTGGAAATATAATTTCTTAATAATAAGGCTGCCCTGCTTTATCAAGTGTGCAAAAAATTATTAAGTATACGAGAAATATAAAACACCTTTCCTTCTCTAAAAGGCCTAAGGCAATGATAGCTAATTCAATTTAGCAATGCCTTTTTGACTATTTAATTGTGATTGAGACTGCTTGAATTGATCGATATCAGACTCTGTCAAACTTGTCCAACTAGTTTGTGAGAAATCAACAGCCTGGATACAAAGTGTCTTCGACAATTAATCTTATTCAACCATGAGTACAACAAATTTTGTACTGAACCCAAAAACTTTAAGCAAAGTTTATGCCTGCGTACAAATTCTATTACAATTTTGTGTGTGTGTGTGTGTGTGTGTGTCTAGGGCGTGTTTGTTGACTCACACAAAATGCAAAACATTATATTTTTGCCATTGCTATGAGTAAAAACAGCGAATTCGCTGCTAAGCACAAATTTTCGGCTCTGCTACTCGCCCCTGCTCAGTATTACATTATGTAGATATTTCTGTATCTTTAAGATGAGCTGAGGCAACGCTTGCATGCATAATTTAAGCTTATAATTTTTTTATTGCATAAATTTAATTATTTGGACGAGCATGTGTTGTTGCCTCAAGTTTTTTTCCAGCTCGCTGCCTGTTCTCTCTCGCGTTGAGCTGGTAATCATTCTTGCATAAATTTTCCAAAATTAATTGTGTCATATTCTTGACTGCCATACTCCAAACTGTTGACACGAGTGCCTCGCACTTTGCACACCCCCATCTACTCCCCTCCTCTAGCCATCTTGAGGCCTACTTGACCCGCTTTGTTTACCACTAGCTCGAGTGTCAACATGTTGCTGAGCAAATTTAAGCCGCGATTTTGGCAACATTTGCAGCTGGTTGAATTTCTAATAATGCATGTTCATTTTAATAAATTAAGCGGCTTACAAATGGGCCCGCCAAAATGAACGCTGTGTAATTCAGTAATTAAAACGATTAATCGGCATTAAAATGTGCTTATAGCTCAACGTGTGTGTGTGAGTGTGTGTGTGTGGGTGTGAGTGTGTGTGACAGCAGACAGAGCTGAGAGGGGATAAATTTAGCTGGGATTAGATATGTGCGCGACACGTATTAAGTAACTTGTTGCTATGTCAAAGCAGGAATTATCTAATGATTTTGCTGAAAGCCTCGTAAAATGACATTGGCACGAAAGATTTCAAGCCAATTATAACATTCACCTGCAGAGCTGCGTAGAACTGCTCACTTCTCAATTCAATAGCAAACTTCAAACAGAAACGTGTCTCGTTTCCAATTGTTTTAAGAAAAAAAAAAAAAACTTTAGAAGCTCTTATTTATTAAGTTAAGAAAGCAGACAGACGAATATGGCGTATTGAATGTAATTTCAAAGTTTCATCAACTTTAGCATCAAACTTTGAGGTAAATGCGAACAGCTGTTATTAAGGACATTTCTTGAATCATTTGTGGAAATAATTCGCTTGCTTAAAGACTATTTTATGTTGTGTACCATTTTTCTACGAAATTGGCTTACGAAACATTGTCCATTCGCTTTAGTGTCTCATATTACTTATATTATATGGTACTATCATTAAATTAAGTGCAGACAAGGAGTATATTTAATTTGTAAGTCAATCACTAATGTTATAATGCATTAAGTTATTTGCTGAATTTTCTGTCCGTATCTCTTTGTTTCGGCCAATTTATGTAATTTCGATTGACAGCCGATAATATAATATCTAAATATAAACAAGTAAGAATGCTAAGCACAAATGAGGTCGACTACGAGTTATACTGCATCCAGTTGTCAAATATATTATTCTAGTGTTATTATAAAAACTAAAAATATATAAAAATAAAATAATGTACGCCGAAGATTGCATACCTTTGTAGATCGCAAGGCAGTTGCTTGTTTGTAAGATAAGTTTCAGTCTGAAATTTAATTATATTGTTTCAGATTCACGACTGCCCGAGATCTGAACAAATCCCATTTGTGTAGTTAAGAATACATATCCGTTATGGGGTCGGATATGCTTTCTGCTGTCAGTTACATAGTTTTGCACAGCTTGCTTAGGGCATAAGAATAAAAATGATGGCAATAAAATATTAAAATACAAATGAACGCCGAGACAAGAGCATGCGAATGCTTTTAAGTGACAATTAATTGGCGTGCAAAAAAAAAAAAGAAGAGCGAAAACAAAACTTTGGCATTAAATGCTGCTGCTGCTGCTGCCGCTGCTGAGCACAAAATTAATATTAATTGTATTCCATTTCACATTTGCTGCTGTCGCCGCTTGATCCACGGCCGCTGCTGCTGTTTCTGCTGTCGACACAATTAGGGCCCGGACATTTTGGCCAAGGCAAAGAGTACAAGAGGACAAGGGGACAAGAGGACGAGTGAGAGTGAGCGAGTAAGCTGTCGAGTTGCTAATAAATTGAGTTTATTACAAACGATATGCGGCTGACATTTCAGACTCTAGAGATTCAATTTGCCTGCCATATTTTGTGTATTTTTTTTTTGTTCCCTCTCACAACTTTGATTGAATTTATGCATGTGAATAAATTGTTGTGGGTTCTTCTACGCTCTATACATATTTTCATTAATAAACTCTTTCCTTTTGTGCATATTTTATTTCACTCGAATTTTTTGTCAGTCCCTGCCTGCAGTCAAATTTAAATTTGTCATCACATAAAAAAGAAAAACATGAAAAACGCTTTATTTTAAGCTGCGAAGTTTCGCCACTTTGCCCACCAATTGAATAAATTCCGAGCAGGGCTTAAATACATTTAATAATTAAAATATTACGATATTTTTTGTGCATTGAAATTACAGAAGTGTTAAGCTGGTTTCCATAAACTTGACCCGAGTCTTATAAATTCCAAAGGTTGGGTAAAGGAGAAGCATAAAATATGCTGGGTTCATAAAAGAAACGGAGTTGCTTTAAGAATTAACTTTAAATATCAAAAATAAAAAGTATTTTCTGTTATTAATTGCATAAAACTGCTTTTGTCGAGTAATTATTTATGCAAAATTATTACTAAAAGCAGACTGAACACTAAAAAAAACCTATATTAAAATTGCTGTCTTTTATGGTCAAATAGTTTTCATTCCCGATGCTTTACTCGGCCACATTCACAACTAAAATTGTTGTTTATAGTTCAGAAACCACAATTATAAACCACAATGCAGGCGAACTTGACTTAAATAATCCGATTAAATATTATAAATAAAAAATGGTGTAACAAAAGTTGCCATTGCGCAATTTTATGTGCGGTAATATAACCCAAGGGGACTTAAAACTCATTTTCCAGTTGAGTGTGGAGTGTGTGGCATATGAAATGTTTGCATTTATTTTTCCCCGGTCATGAAATTGTTAATATTTAATAAGCGCTGTGCAGCTATGTGCCCGTTGAGTGGTCTCTTCACTGGGAGGGCGTGGCACAAAATAATGTATGCCTAATCCACAATTTGCCAGCTGAGTGTGTTGCCAAATGCTTTCTATATTACCACCTATGCCCAAATCAGACATAAAATCCTTGCCTGCAAGCGACATGCACTTATCTCTCGGCCTATTATCAAGTTCTAAGCAGTTCGGCAGCAGCGCATGTTGTTCAAATACACAGTCAGAAAATTTAATTTCAAATCAGTGTATTTTGATATTTCTCTTTGCATAATTTCGAAAAATACAGTCACAGACTTGAAAATCTAATATATTTCATGCATAACTTTCATAGAATGCGATTTTACCCATCAAGAATGGAGATGCTTTTTTCATTTTTAAAAGGGTTCAGAGTAAAACAAGAAAGAACTGCCATTTTGTAACCAATTTCCGAAAAAGGGTTTTTCGGAATCTTTACCGGAATTGTTATATAGCATAAATTAGTTTCGTTTTGACATTCTGTTAATAATTGTTTCCATCAAATTTTTTACTCTTAAGCCAATTATAACATACACTTGCAGAACTGCGTAGAAATGTTTGGTCTAATTTCAAGAGTCAACTTCAAAAAGTAAACGGTTTCTTTTAGAAGCTCTTATTATTATTATATATATATTTTTTTTTTAATTTTTTACTTTTTGATAAATTTTAAACATTTAGCACAGCGTGCCTGTTCGTAGTTAATTGCAGTTAAACTGCGATGTTTTTTTGTAAATTAAATAAATGCTCGATTCAGGCACAAATCTTGTTGTGGATTTTTAATTTACATTTTTTAATTGAAGTTCTACGTTGCCTGTGGTTAAGTTTTATTATAAGTAATATATTATATATATATGCACTGCGACCTGCTAGATCCATTGTGCCCCCTTCTGAGCTTATAGCTCTTTCATCAGCCCCAGCTCTTGCACGAATGCAAGAATCCTTTTTAGGTTGAACATTTCTATGTCCTTAGAGCTCAGAACATGCAACCCGAAGATCCCATATCTTTTCCTAGTTAAGTTAGACATCAAACACGTAATAAAAGAAAAACTGAAGTGCTAGTTTTCTGTCCTAGTATATACTAAAAAGACACTGAAATTCTTGCTTTGAACTGAAAATATTTAGTAATTTACATTTGAAAACAACATTTTTGACTGTGTAGCTCATTTGAATGCAGCGAATGAATTGAGAGCGCCCTGAGAGCCGGGCTCTCAAGTGCTGCCGGGCTGACTTCAACTATTGCCGCTTAAGTGTTTGCATATGGTAGTGTGTGTGTGTGTGTGTGTTTGCGTGTGTGTGTTTAATTTGTGTAAGTAGTTGAACACACACTCACGAAAAGCGTCGCCAACTTTCAGCTCAGCTCTGCCATTCCCTTTGGGCATGCACTTAGTAGTTGTAGAAAGAGTGAGTTCCACTTAATTGGCGCATCTTGTGACGCGTTTAGGGCACTGAAGTCGCTGCCAATTTTATTGGGTTTCGTTCGCCATCAAAATGAATCAATGAGAAATGCTGCATAACTTTATTATCCTTCAACCTGAGCTGCACTGCTGCAGATAGCTGCCACATGCCACATGGCACGTAACTAAAAGTCAAAGCAAACTGCTTAACGATTTTCCTATTCAAATTCGCTCTTAGCCAATTGACCGCTATATAGCGATTTTACCGTTAGCATTGGAGCAGCACCAGGAGCAGCAGCAACATCAGCCACTTTTAAGTTTGTCGCATCGTCTGCACGCACTGCGTTTTTATGCGCGTTTGCCCCGTCACATCCAAATCCCAGTCGGACATTTGGTTGCTGCTCCTTGTTTGCTTAGCTGCATTTAAAGTAGACGGCGCTCTTCCTCCTGTGTCTCGTCTCCCTCCTCCTACTTTCCATCCTCCCCCTCCTGTGTTCGCTTATCAGACTTTTACTATGGCCTTTACTCCCTCACTTCTTGCTGTTCGTTGAAATTCCAATGGCGTTTCAATTTCCGGTCTGCGTGCAAAAAAAATAAAATTGAGAAAAAGCTAGAACAAAAAAAAAAGAAAGGGTCGAGGGGAACTTTGATTCGATTTGTCTTGCCCGGAAAAGTATGCAACGTTTTCTTCTTCCGTCACTCCGTGCAGCATTCTGGCGTGTTTGTCTCTGATATCAGATATGCGTTTTCTCTTGTTGCAGCTCATCCTTGTGTATGCTCTTAACTATACAAATTTATAATCCCTCGACTTGTAGCACTCAATTCATGGATCGGTAGTTGTGCATGTCTCAAAGATGTTGCTTGACATGGAAAACAAAGCTGACTTGCTGTATGCAAGCCAATGAATGATTGTAGTTGTTGAAATGTGCACTTTGACTCAGAATCGATAAAATAAATATTTATTTATCAATTGAATAATTGACAATTATGGAAACTCATTCAAGCAATTGCAAGAGATTAAAAAGGTTTAAGTTTCTGAATGTTTAGCAAATTGAGCGAGCATTGCAATTAAAAATAATTTGTTATAATTTGCAAATCTTGATAATGCCAATCCTCAGCATGCTAAGTACATAATTGGTAGAAATGTTATATAGCAACGCCCTCACCAGCGCCCATAATAGCCAAAACCGATACTTCGGATAAGTCCGCTTATCCCCAGAATTTTAAATATAACGTCACCAAACTTGGATGGTAACTTGCTGGTAAACTTTGGACCATTTTTTGGACAACGCCCACCCGCCCTCAGAAATGACAATGGCTTATATCTCCCGCATTTTTGGAGCTACAAACTTGGAATGTATATTACTATGAACCTACTCCATTTGTTTTTCTGGCCACGCCCAAAATTGTAAAGGCAAACTTGGAGGATAGATTACTAGGAATCTCCTGTAAAGATCGTTCTCACTTGTTAAACTATTACATGTTGGCATTTAAACATGCATTAAGTTTATCATGAAATTCTACAAGTCTACCAAGCAAGCAGAAGGAACTCTTCATTAAAGTACACTTACTTGTTTTGCTATGGTTTTACTTAGACTTAAGTGTGGCACATGCCGCAGTTTCTAAGTGTTCACTGCATGCGAATCGTATTTGGTGCGTTTCGTTTAACTTAATTCAATAAAAAATTACGACAACAAATTAATTTACTGGAGTCTGGCAGCAGGAGGCCTTAAGATAAACTCATTAATCATGAGGCGAGATGCTGTTGTTTTTTATATATTTTTTTTTGCTGTTGCTGTTGCTTTAGCTGGTGCTCTTTCTGTTGCTGCTGCTGCTGCTGTTGTTGCTGCCCCCTTGACATTTTCAAACGACACACTCGAAGTTGAAGCAAACAAATTATGAGAAATATGCAAAAATGGGAACAATGCCAGGGGCCACAGGCCAGAGGAGCACTTTGTCAGCGAGTAAGCTGGAGCAGGAAAGCGAGCGAGTGTTCATCAGTCAGTTGCAAAATGCAAAGCTTCAACGAGTGACACAGGTCGAGAGTGGAGAGTGGCAACAAAGCGTTGCAGAATGAAAACGGCGCCACTTACTTTAATTGCTGGCCCCATTGCTGGACTGGGCTGGGCAGGGTAACAAAAGCTTGGCATTCGGGCAAGCAGGCAGCAAGTGAAAAGCAGCAGCAGCAGCAGCAGTTGCAGTCGCAGTCGCAGTCGCATTCACATTACTGCTTTGTGTGACGCTGAGGCGTGACTCATGTAATTAAAGCATCACTTTCCATGCAACAATGCGACGGCAACCGCAACAACAACAACAACAGCAGCAATAGCAACCTTTTGTAAGTGGATCCTAAGAGCGGGCAGCATCTTGCGAACCCGCCCCACAAACGAGCCAGTAAACCATTTTCCTGCTCAGCAGCTAGTTGGACTAACACTTTTCAATCTCAGCGAATGTGTGTGTGTGTGTGTGTGTTCTGTTGTGGTGTGCATTTGGCACTTAATTGAACGCATTAACTCAGAGTCGGGCAAAATGCGACCGCAGTTTAATGAATGCGCACCCGAAATCACTTTGGAAATTTGAAATTTTGTTAGCAGCCACAAAATGTTTGGGGCCATGTTTGCCCTTCCGTCTAATTTCAGAATTGCCATGCGGCACTTTTGCAGCAACAGGCAACAGTTGACTCTTTTACAATTTGGCCTTTATTTGACCATTCAATATTTAAATAACCCGATAATGGAAAAAGTTTTTACTTCGTGCAACTTGACATTTTAGCGTGTAAATTCATTAGAAACTTTAATTAAAATTCAACCCATATCGATTTGTTGTCCTTCAATTCGCAACAACTAAATTGATTTTACGAGCTGTGCAACGTGGCGCATGCGTAACCTAAAATTAACAACAATAAAAAAACAGAATCAAAGTTCGGAATTTCGCAATAGCTTTTAGTGTGTGTAAGCCAATTGAATGAAGCGATGCAATACTGATTGACAAACGACATATCAAAGTCATATTTAAGTTTCGGAAGTTTAGGTTGGATGAACTTCCCCAGTTGCATTAGTGGGATATTGAAGAGGTCCCCAAACATTGTAGTCTTCTTCTGCTTAGGGCCGGACAATATATATATTTTATTATTAGATATGTATTTTATTCAATAGTATTTAAGTCTGTACTCTAAACTGATAAAACATTGGAGAAAGTCGTCTCTGGCTTCCAAAAGCTTACATATTCCATGTATATTATTGATCAGTATAACTAGCTTGGTCTATTTTTCCATCTCTTTGTCTGTTTCTATGGAAACTAGTTGGTCAGCTTTAAAACTGACGAAACTTGGCATATATCCGTATTTTTGGTATAGCCAGTACATATAGCGGAGTCGACCGCATTCAAGGAAGAAATCGATCGAAGTTAAGTTTTTGTATGAAAAACTTTCTTTACCAAGCTATGTTGACAAAAATCTTGAGGTATGGGTTACTTAAATACCAAATGATCAACTAGCTTTCATATGAATTAAAGACTGGTTGTTTTTCAATGTATATCAAAGCTTTAGCTTTACCCATTCAAGACAGATCCATACCAGTTAACACAAAAGGGAAAAGGTATCTGGCAGGACCCCTTTTCTGATCTAGTCTCAACACCAGTGAGAAGAATTAAAAGGTATTCAAATAAAGGTAACGCAAGCGGCTAAGTCTGTCCTATTCGATTTGGGCTTATAGTCGACACCCGGCTTATCTAAAATTCAGTCCTGTTTTAAGCTGTCTTTAATGCGGTTAAGTAGAGAGGCTTAACACACATTCAGTTTCAAAAATATATTATTTTTATATTAAAATGAATTATTTATAAAATTATTACAACAATGTCCATTCACTTAACGTTTTTATTGTTAGTGGTTTTTTTTTAACGCACTTTTTAAGGTTCGACTAATTGAATTAAGTTCAGAAGGACTCTAAGCCGTTGTGAATAATTACATTTTGAAGTTGGCAGAACTCTGTTTTTCCTCTCTGCTTGTTGCTTTCCTGTTTTTATTTTTTATTTATCTGCAGTCTGCTAATTTAAAAGCTTCGCCTTTAACAAATCACGAGTGCGATTCGCATGTAATTTATTTTTTTTATATTTTATTTCCTTTCTGCTTGTGTTTTCTTTTGCAGTTTTCTTTTTAGTTTATTGTGAAAGGACCTTTCGGATGTCGCTGCTGGCATTTTAAAAGTCTTCGCACTTCACTCAATACAATTTAATTCCCATCTTTATTTATTTGTTCTGCGTCTTTGCCAACATTTCATTTCAACATCTCCGAAGTGCAGATTATCGCATTTATTTATTTATTTATTGTGTTTGGTTTTGCCGAGCAGCTCTAGAAAAATACATTGGAACGTTCATATGCGAGCGGATTTCCAATGTTTCCATATCAGGTTTAAATTGGGGAGTGTAACCTGAGCTGCCCTGCCTTTGATCAATGTCTTGTTGGGTTTTGTTTTTTTTTTGTTCATATGTTGCCGTCAACTAATCCAATTAGCAATGCTTCATTGGCCAATTTAAGCATAATATGCGTCATAAGTCTTGAAATTTACAAATTGAGCTGCTATACACAAAGTCTCTCGCTTCATTAACAGTTTATTACACACGTGGCGTATGAGTGATTTTTCTGCTTTGCACAGCACAAATACAAATACAAATACAGCTACAATGTGTGTGTGCGTGTATAGAAAATTGTTTTGCGTCTTTGGTGTGAAAGAATTTTCTTAGCTTTAAAAAGCAATGAGCAGCACAACAAATCATTGTCTGTCCAAAATCGAAAAATAAATTGATGTGATTTCTTTGCCAATCTCAGCACTCACACCCTCTCTCTATTTCGATTACTTTCTCTCTCTCTCTCTCATTCTCTCTCTCTCTCTCTCTCTCTCTCCACTTCATTCTGGCATTGCTGACTTGTCCCTTGTGGCTTTCTGACCACATCCACAAATCCTTTTTGCTGTTGCATGTTGTTTTTTTGTTTTCTGTGTCGTTTCTTTAAAAATTGCTTTGAACTTTTTGTGTGCACAAAACCAAAGCCCAAAAACCCAAACCAAATGCCAAAACGTTAGACTAAATGTCAGTCACTCAGTCAGTCAGTCAGTCAGTCAGTCAGCCAGTCTGTTGGTAACTGTGCATGCTGTCGGACATGTGAATTGCTTGACATTTGTTTTTATATCCCAGCTGAGAGGGCTGCAATTTTATTAGAAGCTCTGCCAGCAAATTTAAGAGGCGGTCCTACAATGTTGATAATTGTTGATTCCATGTAATAAGAATTATATCCGGCTGCTAGTTTAAAATCTAAATAATACAGATGTTTCGAGGTAGATTATCCGACGAATACATGAAAAGCTCTTAGTTTTACAAGAGGAAAAGGATTGGGAAAGGGAGACGCCAAGCGTCATCGAAGGGCGTTGCGAGATAATATCCAGGCTATTACCAAGCAGGCAATTTGCCATTTGGCTCTTCGTGGTGGAGTCAAGCGCACATCTGGCTTGATCTACGAGGAGAATCGCGGTGTGCTCAATGTATTCTTGGAGATCCTGATTCGGAATTTCGTTACCTAAACTGAGCATGCCAATCGAAGGACCGCCACTGCTGCACCCTCTACGGGCTTTTGCAGTTAAATGCCAAAGCACTTCCGGTGAATTTCATTCGATATGTAACTGGATTGGAATGGATAACCCACATATATATATACAAGCAGCGTATCCTACTTAATCTTGAATATTTGAGCACACCTGTGCACAGTAATTACACAATGTATTGACAACCAAATAAAATCCAATTAATCGGAAATAATACTTATAGAAGGTTCCCTATCTAGATGATCAGATTGCTTTATTAACAGCATTGAGGTGGGAATGTATTTTCAATAATGTATTCCAAGAGATCCTAAGCAGTTGATCGAAAATAAATTAATTAAACAGAAATTTCTTGATCTGTCTAAAGAAAACAAATTGTGACAGCTATATCAAAGCTAACCCATATCAAAAAACAGACTATTGCAGAATCATCAACTCATATTCTGGTTTTTACTCTAGTTTTGTGGTCCTGTTTTTATATTCTTATTTTATGAATGAAAAGGTCAACTCCCGCTGCAGCCCGCTGACAGTGACGATTTTTTTTTTTTTTTTTTATATGTTTGTGAAAACAGCTGCGTGCGAGGGGTCATAAATTCAATTTCGTAAATGGATGCGGAGCCATCGCTTGTCGCATGCAACGTGCAGCTGATGCACCAAAAAGCGACGCAGAGGTAGCCAGAACCAGAACCAGAACCAGAACCAGGGCCAAAGTCAAGTTCTAGTTTATTGCGTCAACCGTATCTGTTGTCTTGTCATGTCAACTGTATATAATAAGTTTGCACGATTTCACTGCTGTCATTCGGTGGAAGAACGATTTCTTCAGCTGCAGCTTTTGGTTAGCAGTTTCCAGGTAAAGTTGCACATCTTATTATGTCACGTGGCTTGTGTGGTCACACGGCTCGTATGAGTAATTCTGCTTGTGGTTTATTTATTGATTTCCTTGTTGTTGCCTGTAACCTAGGCAAAGTCTAAATATAGCTCAAAGAGCTCATTTATACGTAAAGTGCAAAAAATTGATTATTAATTATTGTGGATTTTGTGATTGTCACACAATTGCCTGATTCTTATTCCTTATACAAATGTGTAGCAATGCAATTAAGCTTATTTTGTAGTCCCTTAACTGACAGCTTGACTGCTCGCCAGTAAGTGGAATATGTTGTTTGCAGTGGATACGAGCACGTCAGCTGCTAAAAATAAAATGCAAATGAAAGTTTATTCGAAAGCTGAAGCATTCAAGTTAGACAAGCTGAATATATTATTGTATAGTGGAGAAATTTTCTCTCTCGATTACTAGAAAATAGGTCGCGTTAAAGTTCTGTGTTCATAAAAAAACAGGCTGGAAATCAGACATATTAAAACATAAATTTGTGAAAATGTTGAGAAAATAATATCGCTGGTTTCTAAATAAAAATAAAGTGAATGTGCTTATCTGAAACCTTTGAAAATATACAACAAAGATTTGAGGCAAAAAGAAAACTCGAATTGGATGCGCATTTGAGAATATGTAACAAAGATTTAAGGCGTAGTAGAAAATGTTGTCATTCATTTAAAAAGCGTACATGGAATTCCATAATTTGTACATTGCTGTTGCAAAATTGTGTAATTAAATTATTTTTACGACTATCTGAAAACTGGCAACAATTGAATTAGTCCAAGTGGACGACGCTGTTTTGCGTGGCAGTGGATAAAATGGCTGCCCAGCTGCTCGCAGCGAGCATTTATTGCATCCAGAAGAGGCAGCGGGTGTCAATTTGATGCGATTCTCGAGGATGGCCCCATCTTAATGGGCGGAATGCTCTTGTAGCCCTTTGGGGAACGCACTCGTATTGTGCCATTATGAGTGGCATTCTTTTCAGCTTTCTTTCTTTTCTTGTTATTGCAATTCGTTTGGTCAAAAGTTTATGGCAATAATTGCATTGCACTGACAAAGTTTTCTAAAGTGGTTTTCAGTCGTCGGATGCAGTCGTGCGGCACAGTTGAGTCGGATGTGGTGCGATTGGTGGATTGGTGGACTGGCGTGGATTTCTAATAAAATTTTGATTTATTTACAGGACCAATATAGCAATTAATGAATTGTATAAACAACAACAAGAACCAACACATCAATTAAACCTAAACAAACTGACCAAATATAAATTACAGAAATGTGCTGTGTAAAAAATAAATAAATAAATTAAAAGTAATTATATGTAAATAAATGTAGAATTCGGTGTGCTTAACTCAACTGCGGACCAATAACAAACTCCAACTCCTAAAAATATATATAACATATAGTAAAAACATAAATAAAATTTTATAGAATCTTCTAAGCTGTTGCAACATCAATGTGAGACTCGTGCATAACTAATATAAAATAATACTAGACACATTAGCCATGTAGCCAAATGCTCTATACAGTAGTTGAATTATATCCAAATACACTATTTATTAGATTTAAATTTAAGTGTACATATGACCACAAAAAATGGTACACGGTTTGGTAAAAGCTTTAATTAGTATCTAAGTCATAAACTAAGCTTCACTTGTGGCATCAATTGGCCAAATGAAATTAGTGTAAATAAAAAAAACAATTTAAAACAACTGAAAGTGTAACTACAGACTGTGCTCAAGCTAAAACAAAAGAGAAGAGAAACAACTAAACTATTAAAGAATTTGTATAAAGCATTTAACTGAACTAAAACGTCGTCAGGTAAACAACAAAATAAATAAATAAATAAACAACAACAATTTTGGGAGCTGCCAAATATAATTGCAAATAATTGCTAAATGTCCTAATTCTCTCTGTGTTGTGTTGTGCTGTGTAACTGTGTAATTGTATTTTAAGCAACTATCTCTCTTTCCACCTATCTGTATCTATCACGTCCACATGCAACATGAGCAGCAACAACAATAATAACAATAATAATATCAACAATAATGATAGTCCTATAACTATTACACGCAACCACAAGCTAGTTGGTTGGTTTTCACATGTAAGTTTTTATTTATTTTTGCAGCATTCCTTTATTTACACTTATTTGCACCCGTTACGCAACTCGCAGCTTGCAACTCGCAACCCGCATGACCAGTGTAAGCTGTCACCATTTGCTCACTGCTATCAATGCGAAATCAAATTAAAATGCCAATCCTTTTGATACACACACACCCAGACACACACGTACACACACACACACACACACACACACACACACAGAAACACACACGCTGTAAGCCATTGTTGTCGTTGTTGTTGTTGCTGTGACCTGGCTACCATCCACAGTATCCCCATCATCCCCATGATCCCCATGATCCCCATCATCATCGTCATCTTTCTCAAACTCGTCTGAGCTCAGTCATTGTAGTCGCTTCCACATACATATATATATATATATATATAGCTTATATTCATATTTTGAGTTCATTCCTTTTATTTGCTCAAGTCGAGTTTTGGGCTGCTTTATGTTGGCCTGGCCAAGCATTGGCTCAAGTGCGTTCACAATATGTGAGTGAGTGTCTTAATTAGCTTGAAAGTTTTCATATTGCTGGCATGCCAAAGTTTTCCAGTCTTCCCACAAAATAACTAAAAGCATATTTTCCATTCTCCAAAGTTGGGGCTGTCATATGAAATATTTATGGCTTCCATTGTTTGGTAAAACTTTGGCTAACATTCAAATTGTCTACAGTATAGATTATTCCGTTTAATCGGAAACTTTAGGCAATGACTAAATTAACTACATTTTCAGAAAATACATTTTAGATCGTATTCAAATTTTTATAGTTTTTGACGACTAAATCAATAACAATAAATTGATATGCTGAAACACATCTTGCATAATTTCGAGAGAGAGATTGTAATTTGATGATTGAGTTTTCTGCCACAATTTAATGGAATTGCCTGCACAAGCACAATTGCAAATGCTCGGCAATTCAGCACTCCATGAAATGTCAAGCTCAGACATATTGAAATTCAAGCAGATCAAAAGCCGCAAAGCAATACAAAAGACTCAAATGTGAATCCAAACAAAAGGCAAACCAACAACGGGGCTAAACCAGCTGAGCGTGCAAAATAAACTTTTCAATTTTCTGTTGTTATCAAATAAAAATGCACATGAAAAGCAGCAGGGTTTGCACGACTTCTAAATACTTATTACACAAATAAATAAATTATACTTCTTTTTTTTGTTGATTTCTTCTAAATACGTTGGCAAAGTTATAGAAAATAATAAATATTAAATATAACTTAAGTCCTTGTTTTTTATTCATATTCTTACGGTGCAGGGTATAAAGAGATTTATCACACCTCAGTGGGCAATTGGAACGCTTATGCAATTTAATTTTCTTCGGTTTCAAGAAATTAATTTGCAGCGTGGCAAGTGAGCTATTTCAACATTGCGTATGATTAATATTTATTATTGACAGTTATTTACTTATGTACACAACAACAATCTGACACGTGCGTGTCTGCCAAGTAAATCAAAAGCAACTTTGTCTCGCTCCGAAATTGAAATGAAACCATCAAAATACGGCGGGTTTGGCGGCGTAGCGGGGGCAGGGAGTATGTATTAGTTTGGTGTTGAAGCGTGTGAGGCAATCAATACGGGTTTTTAATGAAGAAATAAAGTGGCCATCTTCATTCATTGTTCTGTGTCATAAAAATTGTCTACATTTTTATTACGCATCTTTTGCCTCTTCTTTGCGGTTGGGCAGCATGGGCGCATTTTACGGCAGGCCTCATCATGAGGACAATGAAACGACCTGTGTCCTGTACATGCTAACACACACACACACACATACTCTGTTGAGCCGGAAAATATGCCCTTTTGTTGCCAGCTGAGCAGCATGAGGGAAGCACAGTGGGAGCACGCACAAGTGTTTATTTCGGCATTTTGCTTTATATTTCGCAGCACTCCGAGCTCCCTCAGCCTGCTTCCCATTGTTAATAGTGCCCTGGTCAGCACTTGATTGTGTGTATGTGTGTGTGTGTGTGTGTGTGTGTGTGTGTTTGCTTCAACGCACTCAACCCAATCGGAGACAAAAGCCAGCGTATCGCAGTTCTTTGCTTTTGACCATGTTTTTGTGCCCTAATGATTATGGGGCTGATGTTTCTTTTTCCACTTCTTTTTTTTTCTTTCTTCTGTTTTTTTTTTTTTTTTTTTTTTATTGCCCGTTGTACGTTTTGTGCTTGTTGAAATGCTGTCCAAGTGTTGGCATTGTTTGTTTTGTTGTGCGATTTGGCAGTGGGCGTGAAATCATTTAATACGTAGCTACGTGGCTCATAGCTGGAAGAACGAAGAGGCAAACAGTGCCCATTTGATAAGCTGTGTTTGGGTTTGCTTAACTGCTTTACTAATTTTATACATTGTATTGCAGTTCGGGGTCAAATGGAAGGAAGTGTATAAGACGACGGGACTTCATTATACACATCCTCCTCGATATACAACTTATTTTACAATGGTTCACTTTGTATTTTCATTTTTACTATTACTTTATTATTTACTGTACTGGCCGACATTGGAACTTTGCTTGACGTATTAAAAGTTTAATTAGCTAACCATTTAAAATCAAAAATATATAGTCCTCTCAGTCAAGACCCGACTCGAAAGTTAGTCTATCAATTTGTCTTCCATACCCAAGCCGCCTTTGGTTTTTTCCACACTTGCTCGTTACCATATTTCAAGGTGAACAATTTTTTATAGAGAGCAGTCGCCGGCGGGGGTTGCCACCTGTAAAATTGCCACAACCATTACCAACTGACTTTAGGGCACTAAATGAGTTACCTTTTAAGCTTTATATTTTAATTTGTGCACTATTCGCATGCAATTCAATTTGTTATGGTTAAATAAATTAAATAAACCTATCAGTGTATTGCAAAAATGCAATTACTGTTTTGGTTTCGATAGATATTCAACTCACTAAAAGATTATTTCATTTCAAATGATATTTAATTGTAATTATTGCACAGATTCAAGATTACTATACTCTATTCATATTAGTATATTCCTTTGCAAATTCTGTTGTTCTTCTGGATCTTCTTCTGGCACTTCTACTGCTATCGTTTTTACTTCTTATCATAATCTCGCTTTTGGAAACTAGTATCTTAGATATATTCATTGATTTTCTTGTTGGCGTCTTGAAACAGTGTTTTAAGAACTCCGTTTCCGTATAGCCCTTGTAGCTCGAATAACCCATCATCTCACTAAGTACACCTCATGTTCTCCTTCAGCAATACATAGCCCAAGAGCTCTGTTTACTCCAGCGATATCTCTAGCATTATAAATATGACGTGGTTTCTACAATTTCTCATCTTACCATACTTTTTAAAGAAGTCAATGTTTATGTTATGTTTCTGCACTAAATTTGACTTGCTAAACAAGTTAAGCAATAATTTAAAAATACTTTGCACTGATCATTTAAATTCTAGGCACTCAGATATCTATTAAGCCTTAATTTACTTCAGTTTGCGCATTTGAATCGTTTAGCTCTGGCCCCAAAATGTGCGCAATGGAAAACTCGGTGAAATTACAAAGCCATTAAAGACTGACTGCGTTTGCCTAATTAACAAAGTGTGCAGAGTGTCTGTCGCTCTCAAAGAGCTAATGATGAATCAAAGTGTTTGATTTTAGATACCCTCTAGTCGAGATACACATGCAAAGTGCGAGATTTTTTATTTGTGAATCTTCTAAGTATTTTAAATAAAGCTGAGTATATTGAAATTTGAAATATTTTCGCTGAATGCTCGAACATTTTTGTTGTGCTTTATTATTATAATTTCTATACATTTTAGATTTAAAAAAATACATTGAATTTCGATTAATTTTTCCAGGACATCTGATTTGCTGTGCCATCAGCTATTCTGCGCCCACTTTAATTTGTTGTATTGACTCCGTCCCTCTCTTTCTCCCCCTCTCTCTCTCTCTCTGTCGTTCTCTATCTCTTTCACACTCTTTTTAGCGCTGCCTTAGTACCCGTCTGGGACACGATTGGTAATTAGGTTTGGAGCCGCATTATAGTTCGATTGGTATTGGTGCAGACGCCGTCGTAGCCACGAAAATGTCTTAAGTCAATTTATGGAAATTTCGATTAATTTATTTTTTGACACAAACACCTCTCCCCGCCTCGCCATGCCTCGCCATGCCACGCCACTCCCCCATCGCCGTCGCCCTTGAAGCTGGCTCATTAGGTGCGGCGAGAGCGTTGTCATTAGGCAAAGTAACTGTTGTCTAATTGAACGGAAGCCCATTGCTGCTGATGACAAGGGAATCATTCTCATTTAATATGTATTTAACGCCTGATTGCGATTTGATCAATCAATGCCTGAAATTTTCCATTATTCTTATTCTACTCAATTTATTTTCATTTTATTTTTACTTTTTTTTTCTTTTTTTTTGGCTTTCTGTCAGCTGATTTTCCTGCCAGCTGGTTTGTGGCCAAATAAATGAACTGCGTATGTGCGATTTAAGTGAAGAAATGGAATTGCTTTGGGGCCTTGGTCAAGAATTTCCGCTCGTTTCCGATTTGGTTTTGAATTTGATTTTCTTTTTCTATTTCTATTTCGACAAAGATATCGTTTTAAAGAAACCTAAATCTCCCTCATATTCCAATTTCCGGCTTGCACTTAGAGCTTACACGCTGCTGTCAAACTATGTCCCACATCTAGCTTCTCTATACATGCCCCATCCTCTGACTCTGCCTCTCACTCTGAATCTCTATTTATCTATTTCTACCTCTGTGTAGTGCTTAAAGTTGATTGATGCTGCCGGAAGTCGATTTTGCTATGCTTTATGTGTGCCCCGAGGTCACATGTCATTTTGATTTGGTATTCAATACCCAGTGCCCGGAGAGCTCGCCAAAAGGGGTATATTAAACGAATACATCAACCAACTCACAATTAGTAAGTTTTCTCAATAAGCATCTACAGCTAAGCCAATCTAGTACCCCGAACTATTGAGTAGATTATGCATAAATTAATTTTTATTATTATTTTATATTTCTTAGCCGAGCTAATATTCTATCAACAACGAACTTGGCACCAACTCGAGAATTTCTGTCTGGTTGAGGTTTTCCATGTCTTCCGGGCTTAAGGCATGTTTACATATTCCTCTGGTTAATGCGAATAAATTTGATATATATTTATACATTAAATTTGATTTTAATTTTAAATTTCATTAAATGGCAATATACAAAAAATAGTAACAAAAACATTTCACATATGAGATTTAGTAAGTGTACATATATACAAATCTGTTTAAAGCTTCCCATACAGGGTATATGCTAGTCGAGCACTTCCCACCAAAGCATTCTCAGTTGTTCGAATTATATTAATGATTGACTGACTTTCTGCTTTTTGCATGAGCCACTTGTAAGTAATGTGTATTTATTTATGTGTAGAATAATGACTTTCTATGACAGCAGCTCCCAGAAATGCAACGCACACACACACACACACACGCACACACATATACACATATATACATACACACACACACATATACACACACACACACACATATGTATATATTTGCACACAAGCACAAAGCTTAAATCAGAGAACGATTGTCGATTTCGTTGCATAAATCATGATGCTTCCACAAAAACAAATGAAAACAACAACAACAAAAACAACAACAACAACAACATCAACAAAAATAACTAAAATGCTTTACTCAATTATTTGGAATGCAAAAATAACAACTTTTATCAACAACAACAACAATGTGCGCGTTAAAAACTGTATTAAAAAAAAAATAAACAATAAATTTAAAAATTTTAAAATTGCGGCTACAATAAATATATATAAACAAAAAAAAACCCGTTTCGCCCGCTTCGCTTGCACAACAAAATTTTCACCCTGCCCCTCCCCACTCCGCTGCGCCCCCGGCTCATACACCCCGCAGAATGTCAATGTTCTTCTTTCGCTTGCATAATCTCCAGCGAGCCGAGGAGAACAAGCGCAAGAAGCGCGCCGAGCAGCAGCGTCAACAGCAGCGCCAGCGGCGTGGCGCTAAGGTCTTCAAATGTGTCACCGATTCCACTGGCCACCTAACGCTGGCGCCCTCGCGCCTCTTCGAGCGCACGCCCATGAGTCCATCCGACAGCCTGGACGAGATTGCACTGCAGATACCAAGGTGAGTTGCCACTCTCGGTGTAATTGTGTCTGTGTGTGTGTGGGTGTGTGTGTGTGTGTGTGTGTGGGTGTGTTGAGTGTGTTTGTTTGCGCTATTGTTGTGCTTCAACAATGTACTCGTAGCAGACACACAGCCACAGCCACAGTTACAACTTGTGTGCAATTGAAGAACTTTTTGCCAGCTAACTGAAATTGCTTTGCTTGCTTTACCTGTGCCGCGGGGCATTGAGGCGTAAGGCGTGGCCCAACACTGCCACACAACTGAACTGAACTGAACTGAACTCAACTGCCAGCAGCTATTTGTGCTCTTGCTTATATAACACAATAAGTACGTAGCTTAAGTCATCGCTCCGTTGTGTAATTCACAATCGGTTAACCTTTGTGTGATGTGCAATCTCAATGCCATTTGTTACTTTCCCAAATTGAAATACAAGTCGCAAGTAGTTGACAATATCATACTCGGCTAACAGCCTGAAATTAAATGAATGCAGCCTTTTTTGGGGGAGATTTGTGCTAATATTTTAAGCAGCATCTTTAACGAAGATTACTGTTGACTCTGGCTTAAAATACACATTAATTTTATTAGCTGGGCAGAACTGTGCATCATCAATAATCTAGTCGTAAGCAATGCGTTTTTATCATCAATAATCTAGTTTTTAAATATAGCTTGGCATTTGGCTCAAGAATATCAATCAATATTCCCTTGCAGAGAATAATTAATATGGAATATTCCCAGCTTTTGAACTGCAACCCAAATTAATTAATTAATTTGTACATCATTCGATCATTCTTCTAAAAGTATCTATTCCATTTCATGTAATTCGCTTTAAAAAACGAATTTTAATTCTGAGTTCTTGTGTGCCACTGTTCTGAGTGAGTGGATACATTAATATAGATCATCAAATTAGCCTTCCAAAAGTATTAGCCTCATTTAAATTCTCGATTAAAAGTGCATTTGGTTATATAACTTAACGAAGGAACATAATACTCACAAGTATTTCAAATTGGGGCAAAAAAATAATAATATTAAGGAATATGTGGAATAATAAAATTATGCGTTGCAATGTTTTGTGTTTTGCTTATGCAAATTGACAAATTTATCAAGCTTCTCCTGTAAAATTGTTTAATTTTCTACAAATTGATGTCCTATACTGCTGAGCTTGGTTGGCGGAGGGAAAGGACATGGACTTAAATCCCTTCTGCTTTTACTCGCGTAACTCTTCGTCATTAAATTGGAGGCCCTTGAGGCAATCCCATGGCTGGGCAGGGTGACCCCAAAATTGTGCGTCTTCTTTTACTGAGCTCAGCGATAAGTGATGAATCGATTGTTTATATTTTATGTCTTATACTGGTCGACCTCTTTTGAACTATAGTACAAAAGTTAAAGTTTCATTTTTAATACTTTAAATACTTGTGCAAAGCTTTTAATATTAACTGTGAGCCCATTTGAAACAAACCCTTTTATAAATTATAGCAAAAACATATTGAAAACTGAATATTGAGTTTCCGAGTATGAGTTTCCAAGGTTGCTTACAAGAAATCTAGGGTTTTGAGATTTCTGGCATATGCAAGATATCCCCAACAACGAAGTTGGTAGCATTAGAATTGTGAGAGATTTCTGGCCTTATCGATTTGAAGCGATACATTTTATCGATATCATACTTTGTCCGAGGCGGACACAGACCAGCAAACGTGCCAAGTTTCAAGGCTCCAACTTTAAGGGATGGACAGACAGCATTACGGGCATTGAACAAATGTTCCGGTGACAGGAGAAGGCCATAAATTCGCACAATTACTTTTATTCCACAGTTTATTTTTACAGCTCCAATTAGTGTCCAAGATCGAGGCACTCATACAAATGGAATGGCCAGGTTGAATCGGCTGTTAATAATGATTAAGAGAATGTATATTTATTTGAACTGGTAGAGCGCGACGACTGCTTCCCTTTTTCACATAATCACATGAATTTCGCTTATTATTATTATAAAACGTAATATTAAAAATAAATCCAAATGAATTTTATGAAACAGCATCACACAAAAATTGTTAAAAAAATGGCTTTAAATCTAAGAGAGAAAACACACATAAAAAATGCAGACTCCACATCCCAAATTGCGGACAGATTCCACCTTCGAGATACTAAATTAAAAATGTATCACCGGAAATCGATAGAGTTCGTGTAACTCAAAGCATTTCATTTCTAATACAAACGGAATTTCAAAATTAAATCCTCATCCTTATCCTTCACCGAATTTATTATTTATGTTACGTTTAATTTGTAAATATTTTCTTAGATGTTCCGTCTACCTTTATATAAGGAAGATAAAAACGCAATGAACCCCGATGGTTGATTTGATCTCATGAGTGTTTTAATTATATGTGAAGTAGAAATGGGAATCTATCTTGGGCAAACCGAGGATTACTTACCCTTGCAGCCGGGTAACTGCTCAACTGCTCACATCAAAATTGAACTGTTATACGAGAAAAGTGAACGATTTTTTCAATGGCATCTATATATGATATAAAAGGCAAATTTTGATCTGTTTTTTTTCTAATAACTTTTGCATGGAGCTCATGAAACTATAAGCTTCGAGTGAACTTGTATAAAAGAGTATGCAGTGACTTAATTTTTTATTTTCGTCCTTTTTGGCACCGTCAAAAGGCGCCTCAGTAATGTGTTGCTCGAAGCAATTGGGCCTTGTGTAAGTATGTGGCACGAACATTCGCAGCTTGTGACATTTTGACGTGCCACAATTGTCAAATGAAATTATAATGTGACCCAAAAGAAAAGTGGCTGATGGCATCAGTTTGATATTTTTTAAATGAGATGATGATTTTTCCTCTGTTTTTTTTTTTTAAAGACGATGGAATTTTGGGACTTTAGTCTTAAGCAAACGGTTTTGTCCTTTGCTGGTAAGTGAATTAAGCGAATTTGGCTGATACTCGTCTAAAGAATGGTTAAGTTGCTAATGAATTGCGAAAGTATTAAATAAAATGAAAACAAGTTTTGAATTTCCGAAGTAGGCCCTTGTTTTGTGGATTCCATATTTGAGCCCCTGAAAAATTGTGCTGTGATAAATTCAGTTTACTCTTTCCATCTAAACGTATCAGTAAAATATTAAAGTCTAGGAAATTTATACAAAATTATTAGGGTAAATTGGACACATTTTTGTAATAGTAAATCAGAAGATAAATTTTCATAATGCATATGTTGTGCGAGCGAATTTCTGCTACATTCGCCGGAATACTGGTCGGCCTTTGGTATGGCAAAACGTTCCCCAAGGAGAAGGAGTCCAAGGACGACAAGGGAAAGGACAAAAAGAAGTAAAAGCAGATCAGTGAGAAACGGTAAGCATTTCAGCTAATCCACAATTTATTCGTTTTTGAAATAATCTTGTTTCTCCTTAGCTGAACAACAACAAAATGATTAAGCAGCCCGACATATTCTTGGTATGGATAACTATCTCCTTGCTTAAGGACATATCGCAATTGAATACAAATTGAATACAAAATATATATGTTCTGTTCTGGAACTACTAGGATGCTGAATAGGATTTGGAACGGGTAGTCCAAAGTACGATGGATACAGACAGACACAATATAAATGTTAGCATTCGATTTATTTTATAATAAAATTCAGCATTTAGCACTCATTTGGTGGTTTTAGTTTACTTTATTTTTATTTATTCGGTTTAAGAAAAAAAAAAGTGCATTAAAATTACTCATTGGCAATCTGCAGTTTCGCTTTTAGTTTGCGACTATTCCTTCTTCTGCTTCTCCTTCTCCTTCTCCTTTTTCTCCTTTTCCGCTTTCTTGGCGGCTTCCTGGTCTTTCTTTTCCTGCTCTTTGCGCTCTTTCTCCCGCCTATCTTGAGCTTCCTTATCTTTCTTCTCCCTCTCCTTTCGCTCCTTTTCTTTTTGCTTGGGATCCTTATTGGCCTCCTCTTGTGCCTTCTTCGCGGCCTCCTTCAACGTGTTCCAGTAGTAGCCAACGCCAGCGCCAACGATAAAAAAGAAAAGTCGATTACAGGCAGTACAGTTCAGCTTCTGGAAAAGCGACGGCTGCGGACGGCAGGTGGGTCGCGGTGACTGGGGTGGTCTGCACGAGGGATTTGGGCAGCCACACTGGCCTTGGCCTTGGCCTGACGATCCAGAGTTATTATTGCACATTCTTAAACAGTTCTAAACGATGAATAAAGAAAAATAAAAATAAATACTGAATACAATTTTGTTGTTACTATTTCGAAATTTTGAGCGTGTGACTGCCAGAAAGTAAACTCGTAAAATGAAGCTGACATAAGTCGCTCGT
Organism: Drosophila anomalipes; assembly: GCA_035041615.1. Taxonomy (NCBI): domain Eukaryota; kingdom Metazoa; phylum Arthropoda; class Insecta; order Diptera; family Drosophilidae; genus Drosophila; species Drosophila anomalipes. Next base: position 79,359 of record JAWNKZ010000041.1, read on the forward strand.
CAAGAAACTTTCTTATTTGCATCGAAGTTGGCCAGCAAGCCAAGTGACATAATATATATGAATACATAAGTATATATGTATAGATATATTTGTACACAGAGTGTAAATATTATTTACATATCCAAATCTTCGTATCTACTCTAAGCAAGTCAGTGAACCGAAAAAACAAAAATAAACAAAAAATTATTGTGCACCTAAATTATATCGTTTCTTTAACTAAATAAGCGTTTACTAATTGAATGTTTTCTTTTCATTGAATATGTTGAACCAACAGTTAAATTAAATTGTTTAAATCGTCCTATTTATATATTTATTTATCGGCAAACCAATGGAACCATTCTTCTTCTCAATAATGTCATATCATTAATATCTTTGATTAACACTACACAAATCACTCACTTTTAGACAAGTCTCTTAGTCCAAGCCAATTAAAGAGGCCTCACTGGCTAATGGTGTATATATCTCAACTGCCTTTAACATCCATAGTTTTACTCTTTAAAGCCATGAACGGCTTTCATAATCATAAGTAAAGATTGAGGCGGTTATCGGCAGGGGGGAAGAAACCCATCCTCCGATTCAGCCACTTGGACTATTTACCCTGCCTCTGTGAACAACTAGTTTGCAGATATTCGAAACTTCCGATATGTCCTAGATGAAGAGCCCAGGCCGGGGAGTGGTAGAGGAAGTGATGAATCGATACCTTCAGCCAGAGTCCAGTGACAGATTCTGCTGATCTTGTATATATCTTTCATGGCCAGATCAAATGCGAGGTGTTTTTACATGTGACGAGTTTTTCTCTACTCAATAAATTTGTTTTCCTTAAACGTTTTGATCCCAGTCGGTTTCAATCCCTGATTTAAATGCTTTGGAGCCTGTAAGCAGCAGGCCATATAGAATCTGTCGGCTTGTTTAAGTTATATAAACTATTGCAGAAATATATATTTTATTTATTTTATATTTTCTATTGGCATAAAATGGAATTGGATTGGCTGATTATCTTGATTTTGGGTTTTGCTGTTGGTTTTGTAATTGGAAGGAACTATTAGCGGCAATCTAAGCACAATCTATATAAACCGGATGATACAGTAACTGATACCGTTACACTTTCAAGTCGTATTTTTCGTAATTTTTCAAGGTATTGGAAAGTTTGGCTTGGAACTGTTAATAATAATCTAAAGCGAATAATCCCGAAACTTCGGCCATGACTCACGTAATATCATTTGCACTGGGCCTGGTAACGGGCTTGTTACTGTGCAAACGGCGTTGCGGACCTTGTAAGTGAAAATTGAAGCTAAATTAAGAAATCGCACCAACTTTAAAATCAATTTCATGTTCTTTAATTTCTTCTATCCTTCAGAAAAAAATGTGCTATGATTGCAAAATTATCTGCTATACCAAAATTAATCGAAAAATGCCTCTTTACCTTAAAACAAATCTGAAAATCTCTTGTCTGCATGGCTTTATTAAGAGTCGGGCCTGATGGGCATGACCAATTTGCCGGAATTTATCTCAGTTGTCAATGACGTCATACATGCAGACCGCAGAGCAAAAAATTCGAACATATATTTTGTAATGCTTTTGAATTATTTTGCCATACTCAATGCTGCCAAATATCTTGAAAAGATATGTTAAATAAATAATTTATCATCACACCTAAAATTTTACAACAACTCTTTCTGTTTTTGTGCTTGCAACATATTGTGTGGCTCAGTGGCATAATAATAAATGGCAGTTTGTCGCTGAATTTACAACAATTGAAACTACAGCTGGAGTGATGTGATTTTATTTATATTTATTTAAAAGTGAAGCGGTAAATCAGAGCACCCTTACTTTACATTAAAGTAAAATAAGAACATTAAACTATCGTGTAACTCATTTTATTCGATTTCACATTTCGAGTTATTTTCAGCAAAGCGCTGAAGTATTTCTGGTTTTTTGTGAATAGTTTCTGTAATAATATATATGTTAATAAGTACTGCTTATTGATCCCTGTCACACATCCTCAGGCCACAGAATATGCCGAGACAAAATAGGATGAGATGCGCCATTATAAATATTTCCCACTCAATATTTATATTTATTTATAATTTGTGTGGTCTTCGCTTGCCAGTTGAAAAATAACCTCATCGAAATTTGCTGCACGCTTTATATTGAATTAGTTTGATTTGCAGACTGATTCATTGAATCACTCGGGAAGCACCATGTGGAAATCCACTTAGAACTGCAAAAATATTACAAGATATGCATATTACTCTAGATCTGTATTATTAGTTGTGTTCGTTTGCTTGGACTTACCCGATGCTGGCCAATTAGATAACCTATAATACCACCAACAATCAATGTTATTAGTCGCTGCATCTTAGGAATATTATAAGTACGCACCAATATTTAAAGGAAAAATGGAAATTTGATAATTTTGGGTAGAGCTGCTCGAAAAAAGAGAATGAATATTTTCGAAAAACAATTCTGAGAAGTCCTGCTCAATTGACAAATTGACATTTAATCGCGCAGCCTACTTTTAAAATAACCTGATGAAAAATGTTGCTCAAATAATTATGTGGTAGCTTTTGTGATTGTTTGAAAAATATATACAAATAATAACAAATTTCTTGACAAACTAAATCGAACGACTTTCAGTGCCGCCGAAAAACTTGTCAAAAATAAACATTTTGATGAAGGCGTCAAAAGCAAAACCATTCGGGCTTTCTGCAGTCAAAGAAAGTAAGCATATTTTGCACTTTTATATTAAATTTTTATTGGTATACAACTGGATCACCAATAACAATAATCTAATGCCAATACTTGTCAAATCGGCAACTTGTGCTGGGAGAATACGAAGCGAAAAACAAAGACTACAAAAAATGTAAATTAAATTAAATTTTAATGATCTTCTTCAATAGTCTCTGAGATGGAATTTCTAAGAGGACAGGTCAGAAAGCGGCCACTGTGCGGCGTTAATTAAGAGCTTTGACCTTTTTTGAATGCCGACAAAATAATTTTGTAGTAATTAATTTTCAGGTTGAAACTGTAATTCGATGCGTGTATTGATTGTGTATTTCTGGAAGGAATTGCTTTAATGTATAGACTGATGCTCGTATATCCCAGTAGACTTAACAAAAACTAATGTAAACCGTCATCAACAAGTTTGTACAGCAACTTGTCTGCAACAAATCGATTGAATGGACCCACATCGAAACCGGCTAACAATAAAACCCAATAAAATATGGACCAGCGCGAAAGTTGAACTCGAATTCCCGCAAGACGCAGATGGGGAAAACTTTACCATTTATGACCCTTAGATGGGGGGTGGGGGGTTGGGGGGATAGGGAGGCAGACTGGATATACAACACTTTTCAATTATTATTTTTTTCACTTTAAAGCTACCTTTCCAACTAATGGCCAAGTCAATTAACCCTTGCATAAAATTTACATGGGACGCGTGTGCGTTAATTAGTTGGCAAAGTTTGTTTAACCTGACTTAAATTATTGTAAAGTAGTTTATAAAATTAACACACACCCACAATCACGTATGGGGCTGGCTGTTATATGTTCCTTTCATTATGATTGATTATCGGAGCAGTGGAATATGATGTGGGCCCGTTTAACAAATGAGCTGGGTGTGGCCAGCAAAATGGGCCCCAGCCCCAAATCGAGATACAAAAACCAAATAAGTTAGTTGTGGGCCAGCTGTCGGCACTGCAGCATTTTAATCAGTCGGTTTTCGGGTTTCATTCGACGGTCCACACACAATCCGCATAAATATTTCATGATTCTCGCCTTGAGAGAGTGGCTCGAGAGCGTTTTGGCATAACTTAGATGGGTTTTATCTGAAACAATACAAACAAAGGGCAAGCCCAACCGGAGTCCCGTATCCAAAAATACTGCTGCCGGTTGGGTAATTGAATGAGCTCGTAGTTTGCGGCTGAGTTCGGGTTAAAGGATAAGCGCCTGCGAGATTGCCTACAAAATGAAATGATGGCTGCCAGAGCCAAATGATTGATGGCATTGTCAAGCCGCGCCAAAGGTTAAATTGTTTGGGCCACATTCAGCTCCGGTTGCTTAATATACACACATATATTATGCCGACAACAGGTATGCACTTTTATATATCTACATATATATACATATGTATATGGCTCGTCTGGCGCTTACCGCAAATTCAAATCTTATTGAATGGGGCCATCTTTTTACAATCTGTTCACAGGAATTTAAAAAACAAAATAAATAAATAAATAAACACATGATAAAGCTGCTTGGCTAGGATGAGTTGATCACCTTGAAACATATATAAATTATTACTTTCAGCTGAGTAACAATTCTTCCTTTTTGTTTGTCTGGTCTGTGATTATTAAGGATACAGTAATAAAATTCTGTAAAAACTGCAAAATGCATTTCACAGATTCGTAGATTTTATACTTCATTCACATTTTGCTCTGGTTGTGCTATTTATTTAGTCACAAATTAATAACCAGTTTCTATATAACTTATTTGAAACAAATAACATAAAAACTTCAATTATTGACGAATAAATCTTCCTTTGTAGAATTATTAATTTTATTATTAAATATTAATTGGCTTTAATTTTCCTTGTTTATCAGCTTGTCTATAAATAAAATGATTTATATTAATATCGATAATTTTCCATTTCGTAGCTAACTTTACATATTAATTTTTATTAATTCAGTTTTCATATATTTAGTAGTGTTTTACAACCAACTGTTAATATAAGCCAAAGACTTACAATGATAGCTACTATTATGTCACTTTAATATAAATATGTACTTATTATGATATAAAAATTACACAGCAATTATTATTTTTAGTCCATAGTTCCCGTTTACTTAAGCAAAATCTGAAGTGATATCTGATAACAAGTGTATATTATTTAATTATTTTTAATATTCCCCGTTTTTGATTTAATATTTTTAATGTATTTTATACAATATAAGTCGACAGAGTAAAATGCAAAAAATAATAATAAAATAAATGAATTCCAGAGAAAAAAAAATACTCCGACCAGAAGTAAAAATGATTAGAGAAGTCATTTTGAAAATATATTAAAAAATGTTATTCCCGAGACAAAATAATTACAATAATTATTATTGTTGGGGACTCTCTTAACCTAATTATTGAGGGGTTTATATCCTCTCTTCTTCGTCTTCAACATATTTCCCGAGAATACTGTATTTTATTCTCGCTTAGACGACACAATCTGCTCTGATGTGATTTGAGGATTCCATCTCATTCTCATTCTGCCATTGATTGTATTTAGTTTGCCTAGATGATATCTTGTCATAACATCCATGTCAAGAGACTAGTAAGTGTTCTCAGTCTACACTTCCCCATGGATATTACCTGCTTAATTCGTTTCTGATTAGAGCTACCTAAAGGACATTTGGCCAGTCTGAGACCTATTATTTATTACCACAACACTCAATCCCTGCGCAAATGTAATAATGTAAATTGCCAAAGAAAAAGAAAAAACAACTTTTAACCTTCTGCACTTGAGCCTTTTCATAGTGGTTGAATTATTACTTAAGCTCTTGGCTTACTGCAGTTGCATGTCGAAGACAAAGTTTTGCATCAAATTTGAATTTCAGTTGGCAACAACAATTAGAATAATTCGCAAAGCTTTCGGCTAACAGCAGCATTTCTCTTACGCTGTTAACTGGCTCTCTTAACTGATGAGCTTTCGACGCGTTCCTTCTAACTCACACCAACACGCTCTCGCCACACAAGCCTGAAACATAAACAAATGCCTCGCCGGCTTTTGGCGCCATTTCGGTAAACAGCTGTTCGCAGTCCACCACAGAGCAGAGGCTCGTGGTGAGTTCTGGCCACATCGTGACCAACTCTATGGGCCAAGCTCGATTTGCCTCAGTCGCTATTCCTGTGCCGACGCGAACGAAAGCAATTGGGAAGGACGAGGTCTAGTCCTGTTGCATCCGAACCAAGCCAAATTTGATCAATTGCGAAGCGAGTCGCGCGATAATTCTCCATTTTTGGCTGTGTATTTGTGTCTGTGTCTGTGCGTGTATTTGTGTGTGTGTGCGTTTGACGGTTGTGACAGGTATTCAAAAGTGTTCATTGCAAATGGTTTCACTTTGCAGCAAAAAAGTTTTGCTACAAACAAGGCCATAAGACTTTCGGGAGAATAGTGAGATTTGGGTTTGGCTGACTGTGTAAATAAGAAAGATAAATATAAAATTGAGCATCAATTAATTATGCAAAACTAATATTCGAAATTATGAGTAAACAATATTAATATGCAAAACTTAATAAAAATATTACCATTAAAATATTAATGTGTTGGACACATAATGAACTAAAATCTTTAAGAACGGCGATCCAAAAACTAAATTCAATTAAAACTAGTTGTGTAAATAAAAATTATATTTAAAATAATAAAATGATTAAGAAAATTGCTTAACTGTTTTGTATTTGACGTGTAATTCGCCTGTGTCAATATATTAATAAAATTAAAACATGCAAATTTTGGACAAATCGTAAAAAAAATTTCGGTACCCGATTTGAAACTACCCCAAATGGATTCAGCGATACCAGTTGCATTGAAGAGATTTCTTCAACTCACACTCAACTACGAACTTGAAGTTAATTTATAAATATTAGTTTTGAGAATATTAATAATTAATCAAAAGATGCTCACATTTTTGTGAAATTATATTTTTTATTTGCTTAAATTACAAGCAAATATTATGCAATTTCAAAAATGATGCGTTAACTATGCAACTTATGCAAACATAAATAAATATCAAGTAACAAAATAAAATAAAAATGAGAGGAAAAGAAGTTCATAAAGAAGTTCCCTCTGAGGACCATTAAAATAGTAATTAAATTTAATGAATGATACCTTAAGTACTTAATACTGATAATATATAGCTAAGGCACCTTTCAGAGTTGGTTGTGAGTCAGCTGGCTGGTTGTTTCAGTATAAGTTTAAGCCTTTTTCAAACACGCTGTCATGTTGAGTTAAGTGTCAAGTTCACAGATAAATTGGCTTTGCATTGTATCAAAAGTTTAAAACTTATTCCAAACTTTTGACAGCCAGTTGTGTTGGGGCAACAGTAGATACGTGCCACATGATATACGCGACAAATTCAATACGAACACAAGCCAAATTATGGCTATATATATATATATATATATATATATATATATATAGATACATATTTGCGCTTTAAAGCCAAATCAGAAACGGCAAATGGAATGCTGTTGAAGGCACAAATCCGCTAGTGGAGTGGAGCTGGATATGTGGCAGGCATTTTGGGTATGGATTAAACCGCGAATCAAGTCCATGTCTGTGGGCCGCATAATTGAGTTATTTCGCTTGGATTTAGTTGTTTTATTATTATTAAATGGCTGATGTGACAACAAGCTGAAGCTGTTAATGGCAACCCATAAAAATGAAGCTTGTCACATCGGAATTGCATTGTGTGTGTGTGTCTGCGTGTGTGTGTATGTGTGTGTGTGTGTGTGTGTGTGTGTGTCTGTGTGTATGTGTGTGTGTGTGGCCGCCTAAGCGTCGCAATGATTGTTTTAATGGCTACTTGAACGGAAATTAACTGACAAGAGCAGATAAATAAATAGCAGAGAGACAGAGGTGGCACTCTGGGTGCCAGTTTTATTTTAACGTTGACAGCTCACCAAGGACACGCATACATAGGCACATAGACACACACACACACACACACACACACACATAGAACACCTTAAAGCTTAGACCTCCAACCATATACAACAAAAGGAAAATGAGAAAAACATACCCAAGTCAGTCAGGCGTGCAACGAACACTTTGCACTTGCTCGCATTTGTGCGAATATTTGCTCATTGAAATGTCAAATAAGCTAATTTGGCACATAATTCTAATCCCTGCAAACACAGACACACACACACACACACACTCACACACACGCACACACACTCACACACACACACGAGAGAGACAAATTTCAATTTTTGGCTTGGCACACACATGACGAATAATTTCACGTGTCGGATAAATACAAAAATAATTTCGCTCATGCAAATTGCCAATTGACTTTTCGCCTGTGAGTCTCCACAAAGTAAAAACATAAATTTCCAACACATATGCATTTGTATTAGCATAAAATATGCGCAGATAAACAATACAAGTCTTAAAGATCAAAACAGCTTTAAAAACACACAATTCAGATGTAATTTTGTTGAATGTGGTTTAAATGTGGCTTCAGCTGAGCGATATTCCGATATATTTTCATTGTTGAATCTTCAGCGCAAATGTGGCTATGAAATGAAACGAAATTTTCGTAGATCAGTTAGCAATTGCACTAAGAAAAAAATCTGCCTTAATAGAATAGAATATGTACATGTTAAGGGCGGCATGTGCAGCTCGCCTTATTTCTCAGAAAGTGTCTATATAGAAAGCAAGGTTGTGTCTGTCTGTGTCTTACAACCATTGCTTTTCCCTGCTTAATTCCAGGTTCGATTTTTTTAAGAGTATTAGAAAAAGGTTTTTTTTTTTTTTTAGACGGCTTTTAAAGCGGACAACACAAAGCATCAGACAAGTCGTCCTTGTGGCATAAGATGTCTTAAAGTGTTGAACTTTAAAATGCACAAAGTGGAACAAAATGAAAAAAGAAACTAAATGTTTTGTCTGCTTGTTTCTTTTGATGTGTCTCAGTAAGACAGAAGCACTCTGCGCTGAGTAGATACCATAGAAAAAATGTTTAGTCGTACATATTTTCAACTTCATAATGGCTTCATTGGTAAAACAACAACATATTGCCTTTTAAATGGTGTCCCGTAAACAACATCGCTAAAAATGTGGGGAAGGATGAAGAAAGAGAAAGAAATCTCACGGAATCCAGCTATCGTTAACGAGACATGTCTGTCTTCATATATATATATATATATATATATTCTTTTCGTTTTGTCCCATTCGGTGTGTATTGACTGTACGCCGTGCAGCTTCGACAAGCGACAGACGCTTCAGGACAAGACAGGACAAGTCATCTTGTCTTTGTCTGTTTTGTGTAACAAAAAATACATCTTGCCTCAGCCCAACTCAGACAGCACAGCAGTCGAGGCAGCAAATTTCATTACTTTTTAAATTTCAGAAAGTAATTTTTCTTAAGAAAAAAGTTAATTCATTTTCACATTTGAAAATTGATTTCGTTAAAACAAATCTTTCTAATTGTAATACATTTATTTTCGTATACCAAGAAATTATTTCTAAGGAGCAGAAATTTGTTTCTAGTTTACAGAGTGAAAATTCGGCTTTCTTTGTGATTGTGGTGGCTGAAATTTCACAACTGAAATTTCTTATCATGTTAATCTACCTTGGACTAAATGAGGCATAATGTCTGATCCCAATTGAGCTACCAGCTCAAAAGATTCATTGTGTCTGATGAGCGGCGCTGTTTATTCACTTATGACTTCATTTGGCCCCCGAACTCTCATAAACAATCGCTTAAGCTGTTCTGGCTGCCACTTCATCTATGTATGCGTGTGTCTGCGTGTGTGTGTGTGTGTGTGTCTATGTGCGAGTTTGTTGTCCGTTTCATTTTTACATACGTTCAAATGCACGCACAACCGCAATAAACTGACAGAGAAACAAAAGAAAGGCATGAAGAATGGAAAGAGAATGGAAAGACTTGCTAAACGCTTTGTAATGCGCTTTTGTATAGTTATATATACATATATATACATACATATATATGTATATATATATGTTTGTGTGTCTGTGCTGTTGTTCTCCCCGTTGTTGTTTACCAAGTGTCATTAAGCTGCTCAAGTGATAAATTCGCTGCTTTCTTAAGTTGCTGTTCTGCTGTTCGCCAGTTTGCCTCTTTCCCTCTTTGCCGCTTTGCCTCTTTCCGTCTTTGCCTGTTTGCCCGCTGAGACCGCACTTTACACATTTTCGCATTTTTCGTCACATTATTCCTTCATCTTCTAATTCTTTTGATGTTGTTCTTGTTGCTGTTGTTGTTGTTGGGAAAGGTTGTGTGCATTTTTTTGGCTACTTTTGGAGCATTGATTTATGCGGACAGCTTTGGCGACCGTTGCTCTTTGCGCTTTCTAACTGGGCATTCCTTCGTCAAGTTTTTCCTTCTTTGTTTGTTTTTGTTTGCTGTAATGACGTCATTTGGGCAAATTGCCCATTTAACGGCAAAAGATTGCTTCCGCACGATAAAATACAGAGTCTCAGCCTAATATGCTAAGCAACAGTTGCCAGAGGGGGGTGTGCGGTTGATATACTGAACCAAAAAAACCAGAAATATATTCACTTTTTTAAGCCTATTTATTTCTTTTATTAAAATTAAAAATATTCTGACGCCAGCCTTAAAGATTGAAACACATAATTATACTATTTACTTTATTGGTTCTTTAAAATATTGTTGTTTAAAAAATGAAAATCTAAAAATATTCTGATCTCAACCCAGAAGATGTGAAGCCTAAAGCATTAAAATAACATTTTTGTGTTTATTTATTTAATTTTTTAAAGTGCTTGAGGTCAGAATATATACCAAGTTTTTATTTTGCTGTGTAGCCAAATGTTTTCTAATGTTTGCCCATGTTTGCTGGAGGGGCATTCCTTTAGCTGTGACACGAGTCGCGCCCTGCTGGTTAACGCCTACTTTAAACTGTTGCGCGTTTTGTCAGCCAGGGCGTGCCGCCTGTTGCCTGTTGCCTGTGCCCACTCTCACACTTGTGCCACCATTTAGCTGGCTGCTCGCCAAGTTTTAGACGCGGGCACGCAACTTGGCCAAGTTGTTGGTATTGCTGGTGTTGTTGCTAGCCATTTTGTAGGTTCGCGTGGGAAATGCCAATGTGGCGTTGCGTTCTGTTTATTTCTCGCTAACTAGTCGTAATGCTAATGTGACCATTTTGAAATTCCCAGCAAGTGCATGACTCGATTATTCGGTTCAGTTCGATGAGCAAAACGCAAAGTGCACAACGAAATATGCAGCAGGAAGATCCATTTAAATTGCAAATTTAATGGCATAAAGGCTTATATACATCATACTTATTTTCATATTCAAATTTATGTGCTGCACATAAGACAAGCTCATGCAATAAAACTGAGTACAAGCACCAAGCTCATAAAACAAAAGTCGGTAGCACATCAAAAGATTATAGCTCGGCATGCTGAACGCAAAGATACCCTCTAACAATGATGACAAATAAGGAAAATGTCAAATAATTTACGGACAATTGCTGTGCAATTTTTAGAATATATTTATTACATCGTTCATATTAAATTTATTTTTTATGTTAAATTGAATTTTAAATTATTACTTATTAATACTTTTGTTTAATAACTGTGTTTTAGTCCAGCTTAGATAAATAAATATTTGGAATTAAATATATTTTTAATTTATGTATTTATCTAAGATTGTGTAATTCTTTCTTTTTTCTAAAATATTCTAACTCAATTCCAACTCTTAATGCTAAAAAATGCTAGGATTAAAAGATTTAAGTCAGTTTAAAATGGATAAATTCTGTATGCTAATGATAAATGTATCAGTCTTGAGAAGTTCCTTAAAAGTTGAAATGGCGTTAATTTTTTAAATAGATACAGGTGCCTCGCTCTGAAATCAAGCTCAACCATTTTTATGAGAGAGTGAAAATAATAAATAAGAAATTTAGGAATTTAGAAACGGGTCCACGAACTCTGACGTCTTTGTGAATTGGACTTCCGTGCTCCTCGGAGAGTTCGTTCGCTTCGTTGGCAGAGCGGTCAACTGGCAACTGGCGACTGGCAACTGACGACTGCAAAGGTCACCAGAATAAAGTTGTTTTGTTGTTGCTGCTTGGGAATCTATTGAGAATGTCTGGCGAAACAATGGCCCAAAGACCGGAGTGTGCACAATGGAAATGAAACGGATTGAAATTGCGATTTAAATTTGATGCCATCAGCCATCAGCCATGAAAAGCTAGCCAAATAGAGTTATTTTGTTAGTTTACACAATGGGAATGCACTTTATGTTTTCTTTTAGCACAACGACAGACTGGCGAAATTGTAGCCTCGTTCACATCAACAGTTCAGTGCACCGCACAAGAAATTTCTTGCAAATTGAAATGTTTGCATACATTTAGGCAAAGTTGAGCACATCTTGTTTTCTCTTTGAATGAATGTGTGTGTGTGTGTGTGTCTGTGTGTGTAGGTGTGTGTGTGTGTGTGTGTGTGCTTGTTCCTTGTGCATGTGGCAATCGATGGACCTAATGAGCTGTGAGTGTGCCCAAGCACACAGACAGACAGCATTTGTTCTAAAATTAACTGTCGCGTGAAGCTAGTTCGGAAATAACTCAAACGACACTTTGTGAAAACAAAACTCAGAGGAAAAAAACTTGCTCCACATTTGATTCAGTTGTTATTTTGTGTGCTTGTTGCAATTCAGTTAAGTGCAATTCCCATTAAGAAACTGAAATTGATGCATTTTGCCATATGATAAATGGTATAGGAATTCAGTAGGGATTAAAGCGCAAATGTTGTTTATTTGGGTCAGCCATCTAGTCAAAGGTATAACAAATATGTGAGTCCAATTAAGGCTGTGCTAGTCGAGACTGTTCAACTAGGAATTACTTTGCTTCCCGTACTAAAATACATTCACAGAACGAATCAATTTTCTGAAACAAGCGCAGAAAGTTTCGATTTCAAAATGAATATTAAAGGTCTGGAGTTAACTAGGAAATAGATCTACTTGATCTTAACTTAACTTGACTTAGTCTCCGTAGCTTATGTAGTAACTGAGACAGATCGGTTGTTAATGCTGATTAGGAATATATGTATATACTTAATATATACATAGCTGAGTCCTTCCACCTGCTTTATCGCGATGACTCTCTTAGCCATTTCCAAGAAGTATAAGGGATAAAAAAATAAGTAACTGGTAATTAATGTAATTGCCGCACAGTCATGTGTGTCAGAACACCGACCATGACCATAAAATGTGAACATTTAGTGCCAAGCAAGGGCAACAACAAGAACAGTAAACACTCAAAAACACACCCATTAAACACATGACAACAGCATAAAACATAAACACTCTGCGTATACTTAATGTGGGCGTTTTTATTGGCAGTTGCCAAACTCCGTAAAATTTGAATAAGGTGGCGCCACTCATGTAATGCGCGAGTTATTCAAGCCCAAAAGTACTTCAATTAATCACAGGAAATTCGTCAATTATTCAGCACTTGACAATGACTAAGGAAGAAATATGAACACAGCATGCAAATAGCATTCTGCTTCTTTTTTTTTTTTTTGGTAATACCCTGCAAACAAAGGATGGGCAGTAAGAAATACTACTTTTGGAGGTAGAACGTTGATCTTAGAAGTGAAGAAATACATTTACCATACCATTCCAATTTATTATTTCTAAATAATGTATGCTTACCTCAAAGTGTGTTATTCCGAAAAAATATAATTTCTTTTAGTCGAGCCTTCTTTGGCCCAGTTGGGCTTTTGTTAAAGCGTTGACTTAAATATGCATGAGACAATTGAAAATCGATACATATCCTTGCTGTCAAATATCAACAAAAGCACCAAAAACGGTTACATTTTTTAATTGAAAAGGACTCGGCACTCGCGGGCTAGCTCAGCCCATGGGAAGTGGCCATAAATTGCAGCTGCTTGGGACAGCAAATTTAAATTGAATATAAAGCCACAGCAGAAGGTACAATTTAAAGCTCTCAACCCAAAAGCGCTTAAAGATTAAACTGGCTTCGAGCACTGAGCGAAAAATCATAATTTGAAGCTTAACTGTTGGCCCGGTCTAAAAGCGGACAAATTGCTAGTCGTCGGTGGCATTTGTGTTTTGATTTGGCCTGCTAGTCCCTTAGTCATTTATCAACATGTCACTTAGTCGCTATTGTTGCCTGAATTCTGAGTGCTCTCTGCTCGGGATCACGTCTGATGACTTTGACTTTGACATTTGAGCCGCACGCAAAATTAGCTTTGTGGTCGCGCTCAGAGTGTCAGAAATCCAGACAAATCAAATAATTTGCATTATCATTTTTCGGGTGGCGCCAAATTGTCTGCATTACGTGCGTCGTTTAATTCCCCCAAAAAAAAAAAAAAAAAAAACACATTACAACAAAGCATATTTCAAGCTACTCAAATATTTATAAGAAAATATATATGGCAATCTCCTTTGGGACGATGGTGTGGCATTGTTTCATTCATTCATTCATCTGACCCCAGATGTGGTTCAACACTCTTTATGCTCTTGTAGAAGTATATCAAATTTTGTCATGACATGTGTAGGTTAATCATGTCCGCTTATCCGCCTGACCGTCTTCAATTTTTTAACTCATTTTTTAAATAATTTAACACCTCAGTTCTAATGATAACTTGTTGGAACTCAGCACATATCCGTATTGTTGCCACAGTCACACAGGACTGAAAGTCTGACGGGATTGAACTATCGTATCATAGTGTCATTTTATTCGATAAATTTCGAACTCTGATCCAAAATTTAAGTATCAGCAGATTAACTCTTATCTAAAAGTATATTTTATCGTCGGCATGCCAACCGTTTTTTTTTGTTATCCTTTAATGATTTTTAGCACTTGTGCAATTAGCGGTTCCATTGATGACAAAAATAGTAAGGCCAACGAAATTTAATACCAATTAAAAAGTATAAAAATAAATGTTAAATAATAATGAAAATTAATTATAACATTTAGCCCTCATCAGGCCCACAAGCCTTTGATAACCCAAGCAATTAAATCCTTATTAAAATGTATACAAATAATATATACTTAATAATGAGATTTAATTACAACGTTCAACGGATTCATTCAAAATAACAAGTGGGCGTAATCAGTAATTAATAAATAAGTTAATATCAAATTTAACAAAGTGGCCGCCTTCGCGACCTAAAAGGCCACAAATGATCCGATGAAGTAATTAAAAAATGCGCAATGAGTGTGGGAAAGGAGTTAAAATAATATTTGCTTAAAGAAAGAAAGCCAAGCAACATTGGAATATTGAATTAATTATGAAGGCAGCTCTTAAAGGTAATCAATAAGCTATTGTGCATTGTCGTCCTGTATATTTATTTACAGTCTACACATTTGAAATTAATTAAAGATTTGGATTCCGAAGAAGTCTTAAAGTAGGGACTAAAGTCAAGATATAATTGACATCAGCAACATGCGATTCCCCGATAGCTAATATTAAGTTTATTTCACATATAGGGATGTGTGATTTAAATTCTTTAACATTTCAAAAGCTGTTTATTTAGATTAAAGAAATTGTTAGACATTAAATTTTAAATTAAATCGATTTTAATAATGTTCAGGCTAATCATTTGGAACTGATTTACAATTCTATAGAGTCTTTTAAAATTAACAGCATGCGATGATAATTTCCTGGCAAGCTCTTTGTTCCGTTCACATGTTTTAATTCACATATATTGATTTGTGATTTAAATACTTGTAGCATCAGTTGCAGCTGTCAGTTGATAAAAACGCAGAAACTAAAGCAACATTTTTTGAAAACTTTCATCGATAGCCGAAATCGCTTCTGGTTTTCTTTGGTTTGTTTGTTTTGGCAATCCGGAGTCCAGTTAATGCGACTCCTTCTTGCCTTAAATACTGTTTTTTTTTTAAATACTTGTAATTAAATATAATCAAAAATAAACAAATATAATGAGTACAACAAAATACTGTATCCCAATGCAGAAAATATATTGAAAAAAACAAAACAAATAAATCAAAATAGTATAAAAAACACAAAAGATAAAACTATTTCAAATTCCGAACCAAAATTTAGATGTCAGTAGATTAACTCCACTTTGTAAGGGTATCCTCTCATACGTGTTATACCTATAAACATTTTCAGTACACCAAAATATTGTGCTTTAAGGACTGTGAGGAAGCCCTAATAAAATTAACGAGTGTTGGATAATACAAATAGGAAAACCCACGCAATTGAATACCACTTAAAGTGTGTATTAATATAAATGTTATAAAATAATGAAAATTAATTATTTTCGGTACTGCAAAACCTTTCGGGCTCTAATCAAAATTGATTGATGTCGTTGTGTGTGAATCCAGCGTTAACATTTGAAAAGCTGCTTTTTGAGCTTGAAGAAATTTGTTTCTTTCTTGTTATTAAAAGTTGTTATTTCTCTTGAATATTCGCTGCTGTTTTCACACTTTAAGCTGGTGTCACTTGACACATAAAATTGCCTTGTGTTCATTTCACGCTACCGTTTCAAGGCTGTGGCGCCAATAAATTTACTAAACGACCAAAGTGCAAACAATTGACGATAAACACGCACTCACACACACGCACACACACTCACACACACTCACACACACTCACACTCACACTCACTCACACACACTCACATAGACATCATGTGGAAATCTTTGAGTGTGTGCGACGGGGGGTGTGTGTGTGTGTGTGTGTGTGTGGTGTTTTGCTTATGTGTAGGTGTTTGGCTGCGTTCTGAATTGCGTGTTCAAACAACAGATTAATTGCAGGCAGGCAATCAATTTTGATTAAAGTTGATCTGTACTCCGGAACTGTCAGCCAACTGTCTTAAAGTATATTTGGCGAAACATCGAAAATTCTATTTGGAGACTGCAACCAAAGGAATCCAAACTATAATCAATTATTCAGCAGCTGGCTAAACCAAACTAACTGAAACAACTTGCAAAACTTTAGTTGCTCACAACTTGCCACAATACTGCCACAACATGCAGAACTTGAACTGCTTACAGCTGGCAATTACACTGACACATGAATAACAGTAGTAATTGGTTAAAACGTGATACTTCAAACAGATATCGATAGCACTTGGCAAAAATGTCGATGTCGCAATTAAACTAAAAGCTTCGCGGTGACATGCGGAATTTCAAAACCAACCAATAAAACCACTAAAACCATATCTTTCACTATTCGTATAGCTAGTATCTATCCGAAACTATAAACTATAAATATTCATAAACATACAACTGAGTGTATGTGTGTGTAGGTGTGAGAGTGTGTGCGAGTGTGTGTGTGTGTGTGTGCGGCTCATGTGTGTGATATCTAATTAAAAACGACTGGCCAATGGATCATCTATTATGCAATATGGCGGGCAACAGTCGCAACTCGTCCTACAATTGTCTATCATCGTGGGACTCCTACGATCGTATACCCAGGTATGTAAAAGGTCCCAAAAAAAACTGGCTACTAACTGCCAGATAGACTGGCTGACTGCCAGATAGAATGGCTGACTGGCAGATAGACTGGCTGACTGCCAGATAGACTGGCTGACAGTCTGACTGACTGCCTGACTTGCCGTTGTATCAACAAATGCCACTCGCTGCTGTTGAACAAATCCAATTACGTATACGCAGCACTGTAGTTAATTCAATTTTTGTTCTATATTGATTTTTAAAGCATTCTCCGCACTTTTCGCCAGACGCGTCAACTAAATGTAATAGAAAATAAGAAAAGCATTTAAGTAGCAATCAAAACTTGATTACCATTAACAATCAAATCAAATCAATTTCCAACTAAAAGCACACATCACAAAGACAATAGTGTCTAAATTGTGTCTGTGTGTGTGTGTTTGTGTGTGTGCTTAAAGAAAGTCTATTTTTAATTAAATACTTGATATGCTTCTGCCTTGAGCAAAGTTATTCTTAGTTTGGTGTCTTGTTACATTGTCAGTTTGATATTAAGCTGTGGTTAAATTCAGCCTTAAAGTATTTTTTTTATTACATTAAGATTGAATTGTTTTCTGTCAGCTGCATTTGATGGGATTTTTTCTTCTTTTTCCCCCTATCCCCCTTATTTTTGGACTGCTTTACATTTAAATATCATCAGATTTATTATGTTCTTTAATATTTTTCTTTTAAGTAATTTTTAATGACTTTATTAAAATGATAAAAATGATAACAATTTATTTCACACACTTCACAAAACTAAATAATGCATAACATATATATTGTGAAATTATTATTTATCATTTTCAATTAAAATTCTCCTCCATTCATTTAGCATATAATGATCAACATCGAAGAAATATATCACAGACATTATTGGACGCGTTCTTCTTTAAAATGATAATCAAATTGAGCTGTAAGGAAGTGAACTTTCGTCCAAGATTGTGGTTGGTGCTCGTTGAAAATGATTTTACTATCGGAGCGTTCATTTTTGTGTTCGCCATTGTCATTAAATAGTACCATCTGATGAGTCTTATTTTAGCTTTCGTTTAATTATGTGCGCACTGAGGCGACTTCACTATAAGGGCTCTTAACATTTTATGGGCCGCAATCAGCTCTCAATGTGTTCGGGGTAATCAACGCGTGTGCCGCTCTCCGACCATTTAACATGGCTGGATCGTTTTAAGGAGCACTCGCTTTTGTTTTATGTCCTTCTGAGCTCGTTCGAGCGTCGTCTGTTTATTGGTTCAACGCGACTCCACCGACTGAGTCGCCATGCATATCCTTTTCTCAGGTCAGGGCAGGGCATTCGCTCGCTTTCAAGTGCCGCTTTAAATCTGGTTTGGATTTGATGCTGTGGCAGCAACAACTCTTTTCAGCTGTTGTTGCATGTTTTGATGCATGGACATTAGGCCTTTTGTGAGGCGGTGCTTTTGTGAGGCCATCGAGCATGGCAAACAAAAGCCACTCCATTGTTGTGTCAGGTATTTCATAGAGCACTTTGATGAACTTTGATTTTCGGTGGCGGCCTCGCCTCAAATGGGCTTTAAGAGAAAAATTCGTTTCAAAGTGAAATTTAATCAAGTCTTGTAATCAAATCTGAGCGCTCGTAAACACGATGCTGTTGCTAATAGAAATGAGAGCCAGCTCTCCACCTAGACAAAATGCTCTCGAAAAAAATCACATTTGAAAATCGATAAAGGACAAACACAATTTATGTGTAGGTAGATAATGGCATAGAGCTTGGTAAGAGCCCCAAAGGCACCGCTTTAAATTCAATATCAACATTAAATTTGACGCTCTAATCAAATGATAAAGCAACAAAAACAGATTAACGCGCAATTTGCTGTGGCTCAAGGCGACCAGTATTTAAAATGCTGCTGCAAACCGAAAAAAAAAGCGGAGTTTTCAGTCAGCTTTTGCCCAAAAAAATATGGATGCATGCATAAAGTATTTGGCAAACTGTTGCCACAAACATTTTGATTTCAACTTGCATTCAAAATCTGGTTTTCTCAATTATTGGCCAATGCTTCTGCAAATATTAATGCATTTACATATTGATTTTAGCAAACAAACTTCATACATAATGCGCCAACGATTGCATTTCTTTGTGCATGGCCATGAACAAGTTTTTATAACATAAACCTATTAAAAATGAAAACAGGTAGTTGGAAACATCTCTTTCCCCACAAGGTATACGTATTTTTTGATCAGGACTAACAATCGTGTCGATATGTTCATCTGTATCAACGCGGGATACAAATTGACTCCGACAGCAAAAAATATGTGAAGCGCATTGACATATTATTGATCAGCTGTATTATCATATTGATAGAGAATAAGTAATGAGAATACTTTTGCTTATGCTTATATTTCAGTCTGCAAAGTTTTTTTTAGATTAAATTATAATTAAAAGTTGACAATAAAACTAGAATAATATATTTCTCAGCTGGGTTCAGGGTATCTGGTGTTCGAGCTCACTCGACTACAACATTTTTACTTGCTGCTGTTGATTTGCTTGAAAGTTGGAAGAACAAGCTTAAAGTGCCATTAGTTTATATGCCACAACGCAGCTAGAAAAGCCGACGCTGATTTTATTGGATTATTAAAGTTTTTATTCGACTTTGGGCTTTTTTAAACAGTTTAAAAATAAGCCCAAGTTAAAAGGAAGCGTAGTGTCACATTAAGTTTTTTTAAAATGAATTTAAGTCATTTCTAATTATTCCAAGTTAGTTCAAATGGTCAAGCAGAACAGCACAAACAATTACGTTGTTTAATTTATATATTTAACTTCATTTTAACACTTTAGATTTGTTTGATTTTTACTGCAGAGCCAATCTGAAATTCATTAATCCTTCCAACAGTAAGAAGGAAAAACTTATATTCCCTAAAATGTTATCTAATTAAAATATAATGCTCCATAATACTAGCCGAATTCAAATTATTCAATGACATTTTTGGCAGGGTTCGCAACTTGAGTTAATGCTGTGGGGACAAATATCAAAAGTCGCCTGGGTTCAATTGCTGCTGCTGAACTTTGGCATTGTTTGGTCCTCGGGAGGACGGGCTTAAAACATTCAAGTCGCAAGTTGTTGCAAGTATTAGATGCTGCTGCTATCAGCTTGTGTTGCCCTTTGATTGGCATTGCGAATGCCACTAAATTTGCAACCAGCTGCAAATTATTACTGTGCCGCGTTCAATGGCCGAGTGGAATGAACTTTGCCAGCGAATTTCCGTCTGGCAACATTGTTCGGGGTCAGAGTTGATTGTATGCAGTGCAACACTTTGCGGTGATGTGGCATAACGGATTGGACACCAGTGAGCAACTGTTAATATTTGCCACGCATTGCAGTCATTGGCACTTGCCCTTGCCACTTGCCACTTGCCAATTGCCAGCTGCTGCCCACGGGTATCATTTATTCCGGCATGCGGCAAACAAACTGCGTTTGCTTTATCTATGCGTGGTGCATTAACCTTGACATGAATATTCACTGGACCAACATCCATTTGGGTTTAGTTCAGAATGTTGGCAACAGCAAAACAAAGATTTACGTTAACAATTCTTATGCTTTGCATTCTGTATTTGAATGCTCTTTTGTTTTGGGGCAGACCCACAAAACTCAGACATTTTTAATTACCGGTTCTAGACAGACAATCAAAACAGAAAGAGACAGACAGACAGATAGAGAGAGAGAGAGAGAGAGAGAGAGAGAGAGACAGAGATAGAATGCAGTCAGGGACAGTCAAGTGTTTAACCAAGTTCTGCTTTAATGTTTGGATGTTTGCATCGCACTCAAAACATTGTGAATAATGGTCAAAGCTCAAGCAATTTATATGCTAAACTTGAGTATCTACGAGTTGGATCTAACAAGAGTCTCTCAACTAAATTATGGTTTGCAGCAAGTTTCAGTCCATGTATTCAGCGTTCTGAGCCTTCAAGTTGTCAGTTTCCATTTTGAAGCGCCACGTTGCAACAACTACCAGAGGTATACCACAAGTTGAGCTAAAGACAATGACATTGGCTTATACTGAATGATTGCACAGTAGAGATTTTTTGCTATCAGTTGGTTAAGGCCTGATTCCACTAATTAATTAAAATATTTGACAGGCTAAAACCAATTTTATGCAAGCAACCCAATAATTAAGAAGAATTATGAAAATTAGAAAGGAATTATTATTATTTTCCAGCATTTTATTTGAATAGCATCACATTATAATAAATTATTATTAATAATAAATTAATGAATTATATTTGTGAATATTGATATTATTATGAGTAGAAAGTATCGATCGAAATTAGAGATTAGCTAGAAAAAAATTATGGAGCTAAAAAAGCTTATTTAACTTGCCCAGCGCTGATTTATATAAATATTTCCTTCAAAGCTTTTTTATAATTTTTTTTAATGAAAGTCATTAAATGAATGTAAATTAATAGCGGTCATTTACAATATAAACATAAGTCGCATTTGCGGTGATGTAAATGAGAATTGTAAAGAGAAAAACTTAAATTTAGAAGGGTGCTTGATTGTCAGGATACGATTTAATTGATGATGATGATGATGATGATGAGGTGGCGCAGTGTGAAATATTTTGTAAAAATTATTCTTTAAGGTAAACAATTTTACGAACGGAGCATTTAGATATCGAAATAATATTATATGATTGCATCCTTTTTTAGCATATTTCTGATAATATAATATAAGATGATTCAAATATAAATATTCAATAAAAAACATGGTGGGAGGAGATTGGGCTACAAAGTAAACCAATGCAATGCTATTTATATGAATCGAATTTTGATTTTTTTGTGTTTTTACGATGGTAAATAAAAATAATGTAAAATGAAATTATTCACAACATCAAATTTGTCATTTAATTGTTATACTTATATGTCTTTTAGTTATATCGGTTATATCGATGATATGTTTCTAAAATTAAAAAGATTACTTAGTTGTAATTTGAAATTCGATACAGGAATCTACCTATACATTTGAATCAAATGCGAAATATTAACAACTATTTAAATTATTTGTTTTATTAGATAAACTAAACTTGAGCTTTTCAAATATGTACGTTTGGTTGTAATCGAAATTATCTATTTACTTGTATACTTTAGTGACTTTTTCAGCAATATAATATATTTGTGTATAAGTTTATTCAATAAACATCTAATATGAACAGTGCTATACTTTTTTATTTATGGAAGTCAAAGTTTGCAGCAAGTGTCGTCGCTGAGTTTATTTTCAATGCCACTTCTGCTTCGGTGGCAGCTGCAGCTGTTGTGCTGTCAGGCAGCTAACACAGAGCGAAGATGCTGGCATTTTAATATGTGCTTGTGTGGCACTCGTTGCACGCACTTCCTAATAGAAATGTGGTAAACGGAAAATGGGAAAAATGCTGGTTGCACTTGAGCTGCTGGCTGGTACTTTACGCTCCACATAATGTGATAAGTAAGCGCATCAATTGTCAAGTGCAGCGGCGGCAATTCAATTGCCATTTTATTGATACTCAGTCAACGTGATTTGCACAATGGCTTCAATTATTTGCCACATAAGTCGAATGCATTGCGCAAGCGGCTTTTGTGGAGACATTCAATCGAATCGTATTAAAATCGAAATTCCCTTTTATTTATCTTTGCAGAGTGCGTGTGGAGTACTATGTGAATGAAAACACATTCAAAGAAAGACTGCAACTCTATTTCATTAAGAACCAGCGTTCAAGTGAGTATCTCAAATGTAATATTTACTTACTTCAGTCTATAAACAGCAATTGTCTTCTCCATAAGGAACACTGTTTCATATGCTAATAAATAAATTCTAAATAGATTGAAGAGTTTGTAATTTTTCATATCAACTTATTTTACGCAACATTTTTCGTTTGCAAAAGCAAGTTTTTCAATATATTTATTAAGTGGACATTCTTTATTTAAATATTAATACGCATCTTTCTTTCTTGGTATGGAATATTTTTCTATTTTCTACTTTCATTTACCTAGCAACCACTCAAAGTGCTACTTGAAGTACTGTTGCCAAGTTTTACAGCAATTTTATATGTCTTTGATTTAAGTGCAGATTTAAATTCCTTATTTTCGCCAGAAACATATTTATGTCTCTAAATTCTCAATGTGAAGCCACTCGATTTCATGACAATCAAGTATTTTTATTGCATTTTCTGTTTGAGTGGCAAAGTGTATATTTTTTTGTTTGCGTTCCGTATAGAGAAGTACAATTGCTGTGTATATTTAACTTAATTACAAACGCCTAATTGAATTGTGCTGAGGTTGAACCAGACAGTCAGTGAATGCGAATGCAGAGCGATTAAAGTTTTCTTAGGCCGCACAGCCAATCGAATCAATTGGAAAAACATGTGAAAGTCCAATAAGAAACAGAAGAACAAAAACAATAACAACAACAACAACAACAGCAACAACAACGAACAACAACGAACAACAACAACGAACAACAAAGCCAAAGCGGATGAGACAGACGCAATATACTTGAGTAAATATTGATTTGGATACGAAATAATTGTGCAGGTAAACAGGTTGAAAAAGTGGACTGGTAAATATTTGAACATTCAGTCAAATAGGGGTTAGTCAGTTAGTCAGTTAGTCAGTCGGACAGTTAGTCAGTCGGTCAGTTAGTCAGTCGGTCAGTTAGCCAGTTAGTTGGGAACAGACCAAAAGGTTAGGTAGATAAAAGCTGAACTAACGAACTCGTGTAATTTAGTTATTTGACCCAAATTTCGTTGTGCTTTGTGCTACTTTCTCTTTCAAGGCTTACGCATACGAATTGCCGATTTATTCCTTAAGTTACTGTCGTGTGTTCTCTACATAATACGTGTGATATTGGATAAAAATCCAACATTTATAACATGGTAAGCTAAATGCCACACACAAATAACTCTCAATCAGAAAAGCATACAATATTTATTGTCATCCTTGCCCCTTCCCCCTCTGTCTATCTGTGCGCTTGTGTGTGTGTGTGTGTGTGTTCTTGTTCTCTTATCTTGCTAGCTATGGCTGCGAAGTGGCCAATAAGACAGAGTTTATCATTTCTGCCAAGCTAACGGAGGAGGAGTTCCAGGAGAATCCAATTATTAACTGGGATGCAATACTCTGGGTGAATCGCCCCACGGTGCTCTGGGTGCTACAATTACTCCTAGCCATGGTGTCGTTAACTCAATCTTTGGTTCTTACATATCTAGGCTATAAGGTAAGTAATATATTTTCAGCAGACATACAAATTTATAATGAGTCTTACAAATTTTATATTTAATGTGCCCCAAATATATAATCATATAAAATATATATAATCATATAAAACATATAAAACACTCGTGAATAACATTGAAATTATTTAAATTTAAAATAACAGTTGAAATGGGTATCACATAAACTCTTTTAGTAGAATTAATTTTTGATAAGCATATAAAAAACACATTTTTCGAATTGACAAAAAGCAAACATTGTTCTGTGAATAATAATGGTAATATAAAATGTTGCAGTATAAAAATTAAATATGAAAGCTTATAAATATTAAACACAATTTGACCCAGTTCAATAATTTAAATATGCTTTCGCTGGCCCGAGGCCAAATGTTTTTTATTTGGGATCCGTGCTGAGGAGATATTCACAGCATCCCTTGACCTGCAGCCAACGAATGACATATTTAAAAAATAAATATTAAAAGCATTATGTAGTAGGAATGTGTGTATTGTTTTATATTAATAAGCAGTAACATTTGTTTGTCCCACTTTTCCAGTGTTTGTTTTTCTTCCCAGTGGAATATTTTTATATCGAAATCTTTTTTGTTCTATCTTTCAACAGGGCAATATATGGCAGCAAATACTCTCATTTCACTTTATACTAGAATTAGTAACGACAATACCCTTTGCACTAACGGTAAGTGCAATTAAAATACTCTCAAACTCCCAATGATAGTGCACTATTATTAATGATTATTGATTTTCCTCTTGGTGTAGATTGTGCATCCGCCACTGCGCAATCTTTTCATACCAATTTTCCTGAACTGCTGGCTGGCCAAGCGTTCGCTGGAGAACATGTTTGTAAGTGTCTGCTAGTTAAAACAGCCAACTAACTTTAACTCTCAACTTTATGTTGCAATATTCCGTAGAACGATTTACATCGTGCCATGCAAAAATCACAATCGGCTTTGTCACAACAGTTGACCATTTTGTCGGCCACGTTGCTATGCCTTGTGTTCACCAGGTAACTGACAAAGTCTGCTAAACTATTTTTCATTCTCTCAACCTTTCTTACTCTATATTGGTACATTTTTAGTGTTTGCGGTATACAGCATTTTCAGCGCGCAGGCCATCGACATTTGAATCTGTTCCAGAGCACTTACTATGTGGTTGTGACCTTCTCCACGGTTGGCTACGGTGATTTCGTGCCGGACATTTGGCCGTCGCAACTGTATATGGTCATCATGATTTGTGTGGCGCTGATTGTGCTGCCCACGCAGGTGAGTAACTGCATTTAATGCCTGACTGCCTCCGGTCCTACACAGAGGAGCCACAGCCACAGCCACCACCACCAACAATATCAACAACATCAACAATAATGCCAGACTTCGAAGAACTTTTCGACTGTGGACTATCTGAGCAGCATCGACGGCTACAAATATTTGTATTCAACGTGTATACATAGAGTTTTAAGCTGCTTAGCTGCCACGATTCCAGCGTTTGGGCCATCAATCAATTTAGCTATTAACAAATGAGTCCTATGACTGGTCATCAATCTGTCTAAAAATGACTCATGGCCAGCATTGACTTGCACTTGTTTGCCATTGGGTCAAAAACAATTAACGAGTAATTGTCAGTAGCATCCAAAAGTTCTACGGAACAATATGACAGACTGCTCGCCGAGTATTGGCCAAACAAGAGCATCAATCAAATGTTGTGTTTTTTTTTCGTAGCATACTTTTCGGCGCTGGCTGCAGGCGCTTCTGTCAAACAAGCGCAAGCTGCATGTCATTTTTCGCGACGCTATCCAACAATTTATGACCGTCCATAACAATAACAGCAACATTGTGACCAAACTGTTAGCTGAGTGCTTGTGTGTGTGTGTGTGCGTGTATGTGTGTGTTTCGGCTGTTCTGGAACGGAAGCAAAGCACTTAAATTTAATTGAAATTATTAATGCTGCAGCACAAACTGCAATCGAGTTAAGCAAAATGCCGTCGCTGTCAATATATAGTGTCATCAATCTATCAATTTATATCTATCTATTTTATAGAATAAAATAATATACATATATGCGTATGTTTAGAAATTTCGCATACGTATATAAAGCAAATTGACTGTTCAAAACACACTTAATTGAATATACATTTTAATTGCACATTTTCGAGTGTGATTATTCTGTGGTATTCCTGCCATACCGAGTGTGCCATACGAATTGAATACATGATTAAATGAATATATGATGATGATGAGTGATTAGATGGGCAAGAACAGATTTGGATCACTCACCGATTTCTAAGAGACGAGTGTAGACTAAGGGGTCACCCAAATAAACTAGGTATTATCAATAATGGAATCCCCACAAGCACCGTGACTAAAGCTCGGCAGAAATAGAAACCCTCAACCCGACAAAGATTCTCCCATTTGTGCATTTATTAAGGATAATGATAGAGCCTTAGCCTCAAAATGTGACAGAATAGATCTAAATAGCTGTCAGTGCATAAATTAAATTATAAGTAAATCCTAATCAAAAATATTGAAATATCGATTGTATTTTGGGGAAAACTAATTTAAATCCTTATAAATTGGAAATTTGAAATGTAGTTTGAACAATTGGCTTTCACGTGGATGGAGCGACAGAAGCTGGGAGGCAGTTATTCGTCACACCGAGCACAGAGCGAGAAGCATGTTGTTGTGTGTTCCACAACGCTGCATGCGGATACGATAATGGATTTTCTGAACGAGTTTTATGCGCATCCACTGCTGCAGGACTTCTATGTGGTGCTGCTGAGTCCCATGGAGCTGGACACAACGATGCGAATGATATTGCAGGTGCCTATTTGGGCGCAGCGCGTCATTTACATCCAGGTTGGTTAAATATTCGACAGCTTTTGATTCGATTTCGGAATTGCATTCACACATTTTGGCATGAAACTTTGCCATTTGACAGGGATCCTGTTTAAAGGATGGCGACTTGGCGCGAGCACGCATGAACGAGGCCGAGGCTTGTTTTATATTGGCAGCTCGCAACTATGCCGATAAAACGGCTGCCGATGAACACACCATACTACGCTCCTGGGCTGTCAAGGACTTTGCCCCGAATGTGCCGCAATATGTGCAGATATTCAGGTGAGTGGTTCGCGTGTGTGTATCTGTTGAATGGCAACAAGCCGCAGTTAATTTGCTCCTATTACTGCATACGCGCTGTGCGTATTGAACAACTCAACTAACCTATAGATATATACATATACATACATATATATATATATATATATACCCTTATCTGCTGCATACTCTGCTGAAATTCGCTTTGACCAGACCGGAGCACAAGCTGCATGTGAAATTCGCCGAGCACGTGGTTTGCGAGGATGAGTTCAAGTATGCGTTGCTGGCCAACAACTGCACTTGCCCCGGCGCCAGCACACTGGTCACCCTGCTCCTGCACACGTCACGCGGACAGTACGTATACATGCACACCCACATACAGGTCTAAACTCAGAAAAAATAAAAAATAAAATAAAGAAGTCGCCAAGAAATTTAGAAAATCGCCAAGAACAGTGGTAAAAGTATTATTCAGAAAACACATTTCTTTTCCAGGTTTGATTTTTTATGTTCTTTTAAAAACATCATATAAATTATTATTATATTTTTGTGGTTTATTCTATTATTCTATTATATATTAAGATTTCACATATAAATTTAATATTCATTTAACTTTTTTGTCCCTTTTTAAATATGTTTTATTATTAAGAAATGTCTTTCTGAAAAATAGCAAAATTAATTATTTCCAAAAGAAGAAAAACTATAGTTTTTTCGACTTTCGCTTTGAGTTGATTTTCTAAAATTCATGCCGATTTTTTCTGAGTGTATGAACGTACATATATCCTGTCCAGTCAGCTGTTAATGGTCAGCCAAGGCACTAAAAAAAAAAAAAGCATTTAACTCACATGCGTCATCAGCTTTGCCGCCATGATGCGTCACAGTTCATTGCCGTAAAAAAAATCGTATATATATATGTGTCAGCTGGTAATTCACATCTCGCTATTTATGGTATGATATCTGTTCACTGACTTAATCAACAGCAAGGCGACAGTTTATTGCTGGCCATTTTTAAATTCAAGTAATTGCATCAAGAGTAAAAAAATGTTTATAAATTGAAGCGGAAGAATGCTCCAAGCCACAGAATAATTGCTAAATGCATAGAAGCGAATGCATCTCAAGGGTGGTCAAAATAAATATATAGAGTACTGAATTTTATTTATGTTTATGATATATATAATTAATTTTATTTTTTTCATATAAATTTGTTTTAATTACTGCTGCTTAAAATTTATGTAGTTAAATCCAACTTTTCTTGACATTAAAGTAACTCATTTGAAATTTTATAAGAGATATTAGAATAGTAGAACAAAATAAACCTTGGAACTTTCATATTTTTAATTTTTTTACTCAAATCGTAGCTGGTCAGTATTTAAAATCATTTGACTTTATCAATAGAAGTTACCAATTGCTGTTGAACCATCTTAATTATGCAGTGGGCAAATTGTTAATTGAATTGCGTATAAACTTATTTCGTATTTGAATTTTCTTATGCGGCTCTTCAATTGAAAAATCATTATAGAGCATTGAGACTAAAATACAGTAGATTCTCTTTATCATGCTAAATATGTCCCATTAGTTGAAGAAATAAACGACGCGATGCGACTTCAATTTGAAGTGCGCGTTTTAATTAAGTTTAATGCGCAATTGTTTCTGACAGCAAACTGTGTTTTATGCAAATTTCCCCAGTCGTCCACAAGTGCGTAAAACACAAAAGAAAATAAAATAAAAAACAAAGGGAATACAAAAAAATAAATGAATTAAATGCTCGCTCGTTGGCTGTGGCTTCAATTTGAGGACGTGTTTTCATTTCGACGAGCAACACGCAAGCCAGATTAATCATACGACGCGTAAAACTTGACGCATTAGTCAAGTGAGGAATTTTAATTAGTGTTATCATGGGCGGCAAAGGGGGCGTGACGGCAGTCGCGCTTTAATTTTTTTTTTTTTTTTTTTTTTTGCGGCCAGACGAGAATTTCAATTGAATTGAAACTTGAAACTTGAATCTGGAAACTTAATTCACCTTTTTGGCTCGCAAATGTTAACCTCGTTTTCTGTGTTCCTCGCAGGGAAGGCCAACAGTCGCCTGAGGAGTGGCATCGTCTCTATGGCAAATGTTCGGGCAACGAGATCTATCACATTGTGCTCGGCGACAGCCGCTTCTTCGGGGAGTACGAGGGTAAAAGTTTTACCTATGCCAGCTTTCATTCGCATCGCAAGTAAGTGAGGCAATTGAAAATGCTTTTTGGGTAACAAAACTGCTTTCACTGAATAACTTTGACGTTTGAATGGTGACTGACGGTGGTTGATGGGGGTGCGCTTGTTTTTTTGGATTGGATGGGCATAAATAAATGCCAACTTGCTCGCTCGTCTCACATTTTTGTTAGACGCATCGCCCATTCAAGAACAAATTTATGTAAAATGCCAAAATTGCTTTACATTTAAATATTTTCATATTTATTTATTTATTTTGCACTCTCCCGAAAATATATATATAAAAAAAAAGGTACGGTGTCGCCTTGGTGGGAGTGCGTCCGGCAGAGCTGCCGGAATTCTATGAGGACACCATACTGCTAAATCCAGGGCCCAGGCACATTATGAAAAAGGATGACACGTGCTATTACATGAGCATCACCAAGGAGGAGAACTCGGCATTTGTCGTTAATCAAAATCAAACTACGGATACAACAACCGCAGCCGGCAAAGATGGTGGCCCAACCAGCAGTGGTGCTGCCACCACTCATCCACATCCAACTGGTGGGTAGAATGCTGCATATAAACTAATATTAACATACGTTATAGTGTGTGTATTTGAGTGTGTGTGTGTGTGTGTGTGTGCGTGTCTCTCTGTGCTGGTATTCATCAAATTAAATAACAAGCCAAAAAAAAGAAAGTAAAATGAAAACACGTCTGAATGATTTTGAATGAACTTCGCTGCAAATAAGCCCAAAAAATTTGGAAAATTTTATGAATAAGTTTATGTTTTACTTAGCAACATTTTTTTTTTTTTTTTGCTCTTGGTTTTTGATGCTGGCAACAGTTGCGTATTCGCAAGAAGTTTTATAATTTATATGTCTGTCTCCTTATTTGTATATTTTAATTTAATCTCGTTGCGGTTGTCAATTTGTCTACTTAACAAGAAAGAAAAACATAAATGAATCAAAACGCTTTAGATGTGTGTGCGCGTGCCCGTTTCTAATAACCATTATTAATTTTGTCTTGAAAGTTGTGGCTTTTAATTTCATCAGTTAATTATCTTGTGCTGAAACTCATTTCAAAGAAATGAATTAAAGAAAACAAATAAATAAAATCAGGAACACACCGCTTTGTTATGTTTGACAATTTTTTGGCTCTTTAAAAATCTCCTCCAATTTCTCTATAATTATTATCTACTTCAATTGCCTCTTGAGCTAAATTCCGTTTACCAATTATTTCTATACTTTCAAACAACATTTCTAGAGTTAGCTAAACATATATAAGATTATATTGGAGCCTTAAGCCACTTCCAAGCAAATATCTGACTATTTGGAAAGTAAATTTAAACGAATAAAAATCTCCCTTGGAAGTGGTTTTCATAAGATTCCTAATCTAACTCGTATTGCTGATTTCTAGTAACTCAGATAGAATAAATACATAGATAGAGATCTATGTTCACACACCAATCCGATCCATACAAAAGATAGTTTTCACTTAGTTTTCAAAAATGTCCTGTCAACTCGGAGAACATTTAATTGGAACTAAAAAGTAAACATCACTTGAAACCTTACACACACACACATGCACTCACACGAAGACACACACACACACACCGACACACACACACACACAACAATTCAATATTAATATAGGTATATAATATGAAATCGTATAATGTATGCGTAGCCAATACAACAACATCAACAACAATACAATCAACAACAACTACAACTACAACTACAACAACAAGAACAAAAACAACAACAATTAGCACGACTCTTACATCATCAACATTATTATCAGCATCAGCATCAACAACAACAACAACAGCAACAGCAACCGCTTTGAATCAAGCGGCCATTGCACCAGTGCCGTCTGTTTGTGTTCGTGTGCCCCACTGTCCCACATACGAGTCTGGCGCCGGCACGCCCTTTGGCGAGCGGCAACACTTGCAACCGTATCCGTATCCGCAATCGTCACCGTTCCCGTCACCGTCACCGTCACCGTCACCGCAACCGTATCCGCAACAATTGCAACAACAAAAATGTGACAGTGATTTTACAACACTATTTGTGCGTGAGTGTGACTCCAAAACCTGCAAACCCCCATCCAACAAGAAAAAAATACAAAAATCCCCCCAAGCAAAAGACAATTTGAACCGGAATGAAATCAACAACTCCAATGTTAACAAATAATCAAAAACAAATGAAGCAAATCCAAAAAATATTAATCAAGTTTCAACTTTGAACCACCTTCAAAACATATACATAAACTTTTAGCTTTTTACATATACTCTTTCTTTCTATATATTGTTATTTCTCTTACTTTCCCTATCTCTCTCACTCTCTCACTCTCTCTCGCTAAATATACATATATACATGTTTTTTGTCTAGAAATTAAATTTTGCCCACATTCGCCAAAATGCCTTTAGCCAAAGCGACCAATCCTCTCACCCAGAAAACCATTTCCGCTGTTCAAAAGCCATTAGCGACAACTCTGTCACACACAATAACAAGTTCCAAGATACACACATACACACACACACACACACACACACACTCACACAACTTGTCAATAAACATCCGGCTGAACACTTTTTGTTACTTCCGCCATTCTATTTTTGTCTTTGCTTCATTTTGCTTACTGCACTTGTTGTTCGATTGTTCCAAATTCATCGCATGTCTCATATTACACCCCTTTTCTTTTCTTTCCTTTCCTTTTCTGTTTATGTTTCTGTTTTGTGTTTCTGTTTCTTTCTGTGCACCTTTATTGATAGTAGTTATTGTTCTATTGATGTTCCCTGTCTATTGTAAATTATACGCAACGTGCACGCAACAATTTGTTACCACTACGCCCAATACAAATTGCGCATACGCCGTGGGGTGGCAACTGTTGCGTGTTTGTCTGGCTAGCCAAAATGTCTGGCAACAATTTATATAGTCGCTGTTGCGTTCGCTTGTCGCATAATTAAAGCGTAACAAGAGTCGGCAAATGTGGCAAAGTCATTAGGCAAGTCCACTTGGGTTTGGATTGGAATAAGCTTTAAGCAAACGCAATTAAGTCCCAACTGCAAACGCTGACTGAAAGCCAATTTTATTTTTGGACAAAAACTTGTAAGCAGCCAATGACACTAGCCAATGACACTAACTGTGAAGGAAGCGCCCAACGAATATGTATTTTATTTTAGCTGTGATCGACGGGTTTTTAACAGCCCATTCAACAAATGTTATTAATATTTTATTGATTATTCCAATGTAGAACAATGCCCCAAAACTATTAATAGTAATTAGACCTTATTATTCATGTGTTCTGTGTATTAAAAAGTTCCCTTATAGCCTTATAGCACTATGCCATATGCACATTCTGATAATAATAAATAAGAAACAAATAATAAATATATTCAAATAATTTAATTACACTATTATTTTAAAGTAAGCGTTTAGTGTACAAAATGTTATCCCTTAGCAATATACTTTTAT
Source organism: Drosophila anomalipes (assembly GCA_035041615.1). Taxonomy (NCBI): domain Eukaryota; kingdom Metazoa; phylum Arthropoda; class Insecta; order Diptera; family Drosophilidae; genus Drosophila; species Drosophila anomalipes. Next base: position 112,504 of record JAWNKZ010000041.1, read on the forward strand.
ACTATACACATTTAAGAGTGTGAAAAATGTTGATGATGGAATCGGGCTATTAAAGCTTGCCTGACTGGCGCAACTGCAAAGAAATGATTCAGTCGATATTCGTTGTCTTCATTCAAGTTTGTCTGATGCACCTCAATTTACATTATTTAATTTGACTATTAAATAGTGTTTAAAATTTAAACTGTCATTATGTGTATATTGTGAATGTAATTAAGAGGTTACTTCAAGCACTAGTTAAACACTGCTACAAGAGTAATCCAATTCGTTGGGCACTTTAGGCTCGTGTCACTGACTCGTTGGCTAAAGTCCACTGCTGCTGCTGTTAACCAATTCAGCAATATGTACACAGCTTTGACAGCACAGTTTTTGTTCTCAAATTGCAAGGACTTTAATGAGTTTGACAAGTCCTTTTCTTGCACGTCGATTTTCTCTCCTTCTCTCTCCTTGTTTCTGTGTTTGCTAGATTTTGCTGGTTTTGTGTACGTTGCTCTGCTTCTTATATTCTAATTGTTTATTCCTTCGTCTAAAATGTTAGTGAATTTCTTGTAGAGCAAGCGAAACTTTGTTCAAGTAGCGATAAATTTTACGCTTAATTACTTTACCTTAATGCACTGTCGTCATTTGAGCATCAAGAAGAACATTAAACGAAATTTTGTACAACTTTGTTGCATTTACTTTCGCAAAAACCGACAGCCAGCGACCACCCAACGGCTGTGATAATATCGGACTCTAGGCAGAATCTAAAGGACACAACGGTGAGCACAACGCATCTGCCAACTGCGGCAACCACAACGACCACAATAGCATCCACAACGCTGCCCCTAACAATGGGCGCACAGCCCGGCTCCAGCAGCAGTGGAGCGGGTGGTGGTGGTGGTGGTGGAGGCGGTCTCGGAATGGGTCTCAACATGGGCACCTCGCTGAGCATAACACCTGCGCACAACACCACTGGAAATCATCTCGAATTACCATATGCCAACAATCCCAATCTGCTTAGTCCCGATGTGCTCAATCAGCGTAGAGGTAAGCATCCAAAACAAGTGACCTGAATTATAGAAAGTCGCCAAGTCAGCTCACAGAGTTTTAAAATCTCAATTTAAAGTAATAAATTAAGACTGAATAATATTATAAAATATAAATATATAAATATAATTAATTATGAATCAAATACAGGACATAATAATTCTGGGGGTATTAAAATGTTTAGAGCAATCGTTTATAATTTGAAGGCATATTTATTCAGAACTTTTTACCATAATTCAGTATACTTTGTACGCTTAGCTTTATTGTTTCTCTGCTATATATTTTTCTGCTTAACTAACCTTTATCCATATCTGTGCATCGGGAACATAGGTAGTCGCAGACCCTCCATACTGCCCGTGCCGGACATGTTTACCTCCTCCTCGTTCAGCATTGCCGGCAACGATGATGGCGACGAGGGTGACGAGAGCGATGATGAGATCGATGACGAGATGCCCTGGCGATCGCCCTCGGAGAAGATTGCGTAAGTTCTGAGCTTCAATTCCTGTATGACACTAAAGTTTTATTTTCCAACCAAGCAATTGATAATTGAGGCACTTTCCCCCTCCCTTGTACTATAGTATTAAATATGCATAACTGTATTGTGTACACCCAATCATAACCCAATGACCAATGCAATCTCCAAATGCACATAGCCAACAACCAAAACTAACCTCTAACTATATTCCATAACTGTACAAGATAAGTGTACCTCTACCTGTTTTGTTTATAAGAAATAAACCCTCAATTTGGCGTACTATGAACAATCTAACGAAATTTCCTAGAATTTATGTATATGTCATATGTATATAGCTTGAAAAGGCGATATTTTCAGCATTATTGTGTTAAGTTCTTAATTGAAGTTCGATATTTTCAATCGAAACTATCAAATTTATCGTGACCGATCATTATTATCTCCATCAATTATTAATTTGCCTAGGTATGGTTTTTAACTCAAGTAGTTTTCTAGGAACTATCGACAATATTTAAGTCCAAAGTCCGAAAAATGCGAAATCAGTTTTATTGAACTCTATCTTTCATTAAACAAATTTTCAACCCAATCATTTCTCATTTCTTTCTTTAATTTGCAATGTTTTTATTTAATTTTCTATATAATTAAGTTGGTAATATTTCACAATTCTTGATCTGATTTAGTTATTTGCTCTATTTTTGGATTATTTTACATATTCTATCCACAGATTTATTATAGCCTTTATTTTATGTTATTTTTCACTTGACTATTGAAATCTTATTTTAAAATTTTAAGAAATAAATAATTAAAATAAAATTTTAATACAAATACTGTCTCATATGTTAAATGCTTTATTTTGTATATTCATTTTAATTTATTTATAATTTTTTTTGTTATAAATTATTTAATATGTAATTTTACATTAAATTAACATTTTCTTAAACTAAACTCAGTCCACAAGTACGTCAAATGAAATCAAATATTTTATTAAAAATAACAATGCAGAAAATATCGCTGAAGCCCCGTCTCTATATACTATGTAAATATGTATTTACTCATATATAGTAAATGTCGCATTAGTTGTAATCGCATTAGCTTAGCTTAGACTATTTTGCCGAATGAAACGCAGCCCAACTGACACTCCCAGTTGACTCTCGCAGTTGCTTGGGCGGTCACTTTCCACAATCGCGAACATATTCGCTCATCATGAGCTCCTCGGAGGACTCGTATCAGCGGGGCAGCGTAGCTGGCTCCTGTCTCTATTGCAACGCGAATGAATGGCCGCCTGCTCCGTTGCGCCGGCGCGCCATGAAGAAGAGCTACAGCTGTGACAGTGAGTGCGTCCTGCCCACCGCCACCAGTCAGAGATTGATTCAGGGCTCGGCAACGGCAACGGGGATGGGAATGGGAATGGGTATGGGGATGGGCGGTGGCACGCTTGCGATGCTGGCGGCACGACGGCGTCAGCTGCAGAGGTGCTGCTGCAGCTGCTCGCACGAAAGCAGTAGCAGCACCACAACAACAACCACCTCCGCCACAGCGGCGCTGGCTCTGAGCACCACACAAATGGGCAACGTGTCCGGCCAGCAGCCACCGTCGTCTCTGCCACCTCAGCCGCCTCTGCCGCCAGCTTTTACATTCACGTCAAGCAGTTCCGTTGAGACGCGTCGCTTGGCGCGTCCGGTTTGGGCATCCGACCTTTCCGGGTAAGTTGGACAACTTGGGAAAGGGAGGGACGGAAGCCACCAACTTGGAGCTACCATTTTGGAATGTTCCATTGTTGAAGAGTTGTTATCGTTGCTCGTTCCAGTTTCAGTTTCAGTTCCAGTTGCAGTTGCAGTTGCAGATGCTTGTGCTGTTGTTGCTACTCTTTCTCAGTTGCTTATGCAATGTTTTTTTGTTGCCTGCGACAGTTGCTAGTTTCTTGCCTCGGGGCAGCTTTTAATGACTTGCAACGTTCAACTTAAACACAGCGTGGAACCACTTGAGCCTTGCTAATGATGCTTCTCTGCTGCCTTTACATAAATACATATATATACCCTGCCAGTGCCAGCTCCCCCACAGGGTATCTGGCAATTAACAACTTATATTTCAGCGAAAGAAAAAAAAATTAATTTCCGTTGTCTAAATTTACTTAATTAAATTCGAGGTGTGTCTTCTTATACGAAATAGTCTCTTAGTTTCTAAATAACAATTATGGAACTTTCTGTAAACAAAATCTCATTTCCGTTGAATGAAAACAATGTGGGATTAAATTCAATTCAATTTCAGTCTGTTGTTACGCGAAGTAGTCTCCTATAGCCTGATTCCAATAGGCTGATTTTTCTGGGCGAATGCTATAATAAAACAATAAACTAAATACAAGATTTGCCACAGCCACTTTTCTGCAAATGCAGCATAAATAACAATACATTATAAAAATAAATTCAATGAATTACACTATAATTGTATTTAAAAATAATATTTTTCAATTATTAACTATTTATAAATATCGATTTATGCAATAATCTTCATAACTATACACGAAATATTCGTGGCGAATTTCTAACATTCACAACATAGTTTACGAATGTTGAATGTATCGAATGTTGTCCCTTATGGAAAAATATACATGCAACATGCTGTAGTCATTCAGGAATGTAAAATATGTTGATGGTGGAATCAGACTATAATTTATTTTGTAGAGCTTGGAAATATTACATATATTTTTTTTATTTTGTAAATTTGTTCAAGTATATAAAATGTAATAAAATGTAATAAAATATTAATTAATAGAATAAATAAATTTATAATGTAATACAAATGTTAAGTCCCAAGTTCCATAAATGAATCTTTAGAAACAAAGACTCAACTACTTCGTATAAGAATTAAAAATATATTAATTGATATTTTAATAAAACAAAAAAATTAATATTCATAAATTGCAAAAAAAAAAAGTTTTATTTCTGCTGTCTGCGAAAGAATTATGTTTACAAATATTTGTAGTTTAAAACATTCCAACTTTTCTTAATTATTTTAAATCTCAAATGTAACATTTTTAATAGATTCTAAATATTTTTTGCATTCAAAAAGGATTTTTACATCAAAAATGCTGTTCAATCTTGTTACAGCATATCACACAGTCGATCATTTCGACTATATAATGTCAATGCTAATTGTGCTGCTGTTATTGTTGTTGCTGTTGTTGTTGTTGCTTCTGCTTCCTTTTTGGTTTTGTTTGCTTTGTGCTGAGTTGCATTTTGCATTTTGCATTCATAGAAAATGTTGCCGCTTGCAGCTGTTGTTCTTTGGACTGTTTGTTTTCGGTATCTTTTACCGTTGCCGTTGTGGTTGTTGCCTCAGCCGTTGTTCATTTACAGTGTTGCAATGTGCAATTAAATGCGCTGCTGTCTGAAACACTGGGGGGGCAACACGGGGTGGGGATGTGTCTAATATTTAAATTGCCAGCAGCTGTTTCTTGACGTGGCTTAAAAGTGCTGCCGTGTGCTGCACGTTAATTGCATGCACTAACAATCCCCACAGAAAACTAACTAACAATTAAGATAAATAGACAACAACTCTGTAGATAGATTTCTTTAAGATACACACTGTTATAGTTCGTAGTCACTTTAAAGATATTGCAAGTTACTTTTATGATTTAAGCTCAGTGTGTAAAATACTCTGCTCTTGATGTTCATAACCTGCATTCATCATTTGCCTAACGCTTGTCCTTTAAACTATACGCTTAACATTAAATTCGAGCTATCCTTTGTTTTCGAGCACATTTTCATGCCATCCACAAACGCTCACATTTTGTACTTTGCAGGATTGTCAAAGGTTTTCCGCCAGTTTCGCCATTCATCGGGGTCAGCCCGACACTTTGCTACCTGCTCAAAGAGAAGAAGCCACTCTGCTGCCTGCAACTGGCCCAGGTGAGTTCCGCCCAATCAACAGAAAGGATCTTTGCTGAAATCATCTTTTGGGGCAGGTGTGTGAGCACTGCAGCTATCGCAATGCCAAGGAGTATCAGTGGCAAAACAAGACCATAATTCTGGCCGCCGATTACGCCTCGAATGGTATCTACAATTTCATCATACCGCTGCGTGCTCACTTTCGCTCCAAGACCTCGCTGAATCCCATCATTTTGCTGCTGGAGCGTCGACCGGATGTCGCCTTTCTCGATGCCCTCTCCTATTTTCCACTGGTGAGCTCTGCTCGACCTCAACTCCATTCTCTCCAGCTCTCCTTTCATGATCTATGTGTTGTAGGTATATTGGATGCTTGGCTCCATTGACTGCTTGGACGATCTGTTGCGGGCTGGCATTACACTAGCCGAGAGTGTTGTTGTGGTCAACAAGGAGCTATCCAATTCCGCCGAGGAGGATTCACTTTCCGACTGCAATACGATTGTTGCAGTGCAGAACATGTTCAAGTAAGCAAAATCACTCTAAGATCGATAGAGTTTATCTATATTTGAAATATTTTAAAATATTAAATATAACTTTATTTTATTATTTATTATTTAATTATTTATGATTAAAGTAAGACAAATATAATTATATTGGGATAAAAACCCTTAAGTTTTAATATAGTTTGATTATATTCATTTCATTAACGAGTGGTAAAATATATATATTTTAATAATATTTACTTATTTTTTTGCATAGGGATTGATTAACCAAAATTAAAACGAATAAATTTACATAGGGAAAAAAATGCTTTGAGCTCTTCACGATTCCAATTTAATTTAATTAAGAATTGAGTTTTCGAAAAATATAAGTAAACAGAAAAAAATAAGTAGAAATCACTTAATACTCTTATAGGCATAGCTTAATATTTGCCCATAAATTGCACCCATTTTGGAAAGGTGTTGAAAAATAAGTTGCCTTCGGTAAAACAACTTCATAATTCCCTAAAGAGTTTTCCTAAAACTTTAACGAACTTTTTAAGACTTTTTGTTTAAAGTTTTCGCTTATGTATACATATAAAGACTAGTTGGAAATGATTGAAATATGTTTAATAACAGACTGACACGCACATTCAAGGCATTCACTGAATACATTTATAGGCAGAGTATAGGAATTAAATTAGCCGCGAAATGAAAACACTTTGGAAAAGTCTAGAATAAAAAGTTGCCTGTGAACTTCTCCAATATTTTTTTCGATTATATGTATATTTATTCTATTTTAATTAAATGCCAATATTTCATTCGAAATGATTTTAATTGCTTGGTTTCTCTTTCGCTGTTTTTAAACATTTTCGTATTGCTCGATTCAGATTCTTTCCGAGCATCAAGAGCATCACCGAGCTGTCGCAGAGCTCGAACATGCGATTCATGCAGTTCCGGGCACACGACAAATACGCCCTGCATCTGAGCAAAATGGAAAAGGTCGGTAACAATGGGCCCGTTGCGGTGTTCGCCGCAGTTGTCATTGGTTAATTTGTCGCTCACTTAATTGCAGCGCGAGAAGGAGCGCGGTTCGCACATCTCCTACATGTTCCGTTTGCCCTTTGCCGCCGGTGCGGTCTTCAGTGCCTCCATGCTGGACACGCTGCTCTACCAGGCGTTCGTCAAGGACTATGTGATTACGTTTGTGCGCCTCCTGCTTGGCATTGATCAGGCGCCGGGCAGCGGATTTCTAACCTCGGTGAGTCTCGGTGGCCTCCAATAAATTGCGATTTTGGATTCTTAACTGTTCTCGGTTTCTATCTTTGGCAGATGCGCATCACCAAGGATGACATGTGGATACGCACGTATGGCCGCTTGTATCAGAAACTCTGCTCGACCACCTGCGAAATACCGATCGGTATTTATCGCACACAGGATACCTCAAATGCGGATACGTCACATGTGAGTAGCTCGCCGGTCGAAAGATGGGGTCCCTTCTCCGCCTTCAGCCGGCATTGCGTGCGCTTGCGTCCATCGGTGAGTCCAAAACAAATGCAGCAAATAAATAACTAAAAAAAAAACAAAAAAAAAATGTACCTTCAAATTTGGACCCACCACAATAATCTATTCAGTCAGTTGAATTGGCGGCACAATAAACGAATTAAAACAAAAACAGAATTTTCTCTTTACACATACATTTCAAACACACACACAGCCTGTCTCTTTCTCTGTCTATCTCTCTCTCTCTCTCTCTCTATCTCTCTCTCTCTATATATATATATATATTACTCTGTCTATCTCTTGCTCACAACAATTTCGATTGATTTCGATTTGTCATCGAAATTGGTTTGATTCGCCTAACAAATTAGGTACACGCAAAACGCTGAAATTAGCTTTATTTGAGCCTCTTAAGCATTTGTTTTTTAATTTTATTATTTAATTGGCGCAGGCATAATAATTTTGTATTATTTTGATAAGTTTAAGTAAACTATTGGTTTTAATTGGTTGTCGATTGTTTTTATCAAATCACACGCTTACGCTTCGAAACTAACTGCAATTGAGACGAGTCTGCGATAACTTAAAAATACTTCATTTGCATATTATACTCAGTACTTGTGTGCATATATTACTTACCTAATAAGTACTCGTATACTATATCATTTACTACTCAACTACCTAGTATACCAACTCTATTTTTCAATTATTACTAGAACTTAATGAACGTAATGGCAAAGCTAAAGATTATCTCGAACTTTCAATTAACGTAACTATAAATTGCTTTCAAATATTTAGAGTTTTAATCATACATCAAATATGCTTAGCCGAATACAAATCGAATAAACCCCATCCTTGCAAAAAGAAAGCATAGCGTGCTGATTCAGTATTAATTGACATAATTCCCAAATTAATTTTGTACATATTTTAAAATTTAAATAAATGAAAGTTTGTAGTTTTTTTTCTTTTACATATACTTTATACAATAGCCAGTCGCAAGTTGGTATCCCCCAAAAACCCCTGTTTTCTACTCATTATTAGCTCATTTTTTGCCTAAGTAAACACACACATGAGTTGACAATTTGATGAACCCCATCGCGCATTCCCCGTCCACATCCAAAACAATTGATCTTCTGTTGCAAAAAATGATAATCCAAAATTTTATTGATCATACAAACCCACTAACTTAACATTTGCCTAAATGTTAAACAAAGAAAATAAACTAATTGATTTGCGTTTGTATTGGACTTGGCCAGCTATTGAAAAACGCACACGCACGCAGTGAGTCATATTATTAAATAGACTAGTCGAAAGGAACTACAAAAACAAAAAACAACAACAAAAAAATATAGTAATTAATTACTAATCAAAAACACCAAATCAAAATATAACAATTCCCATATAACTCTGCCTGTCTCATTTCTATGGCCAACAACTACATTTGCTTGTCGCGTGTTTATATCGTGTGTGTGTGTGTGTGTGTGTGTGTGTGTGTGTGTGTGTGTAGATATAGTTCAATTTGTTAGGATTTTGCTTGCATGACTCTGTTCATCTTCTTGCTGTTGGTGTTATTTATTTATGCTTTCGCTTTTCTTTTTTACATTTGCATGCAGGCCGTTTAGTTGGCCAACTGCATGCGCCTGTTGTGCGCCCTGCAACACAGGACAATAGCTGGACACAAACAACATTATTAATATAGGCATTGCTAAGACACACCATAGACAAGACACAACACCCCTCAACCCCGTTTTCCCTTAGCCCCACAACTTATTTGCCTGCTTTCTGCTGTTTTGTTTTAATCTATCTAAGCTTTAATAATAAAGAGTTTATATATCACAAGCTACGGTTCCACTTGTTCAAATTGTGCCTTAGAAACTTTGCTATTGATTCTAATTAAGAACGGAGATGCAAAAATACAATATCATCTGCAAGATTATACTTATTTGCCGATAATTATATAAGAATAAACAAGGGAAAAACAATAAAGTACAGCTAAGATAGCTCCAATCCAGAGAGCTTGACTTTAAGATACGCTGAATGTTTTTAATCACAGAAATATTATGTCAAGTTATATTGGAAGGATTATTGCAATTCAAAATATTTGTATTTTAAAATAAGCGCTTTACTTTCTTGAAATATCTGTTGATTGTGACATTGATATTGCCAAAACTTTCATATGAGATTCGATTGATTATCATTTATAAAATTTTCCAACATACTTTACAAATTTTGTCCCTTTTGGAAAATTGTAAGATATGATTATAGATCCTGATATATATTATATTTATATAACTTATGAGATTGGAGATGCTTCCTTCTGCCTGCTTTTGCACAACTTCATTGTACCGGAATGGTAAAAAAATGAGGCAAATAATAAATATTATTATTAACTTCATCGAACGACATTCGGCAAATAATTTGGTGTTCCCATTTGAGGTCTTTGACCAAACTCTATTTGCATGTGGAATCGTAGGTCTAATCTCTTAATGGATTTCCCTTAAAATAAATAAAAGCCTTTTTTGAACTTTGTACTGCTGCTTTTAATCTGGAATGTTGATTGCTAGTTCCTTTCACGTTTTCATTTGCAGTTCCCTGTGAGCCTCGCTGGTGAAATGCTAATTAAAATGATTTGTTTGATGAGAAAATCGATGCAAATTAGCAAAGTTGAGCTTAAGCCGACACTTGTTTATAATATAGAGCTGCCTGGCACAAACACAGCCCTGTTGAGTATTTTGAATAGATGTGTTGAAGGAAAGACATGCTAAAATGCGCTTGGCAAGCACCTGTTCAAATATAATTTAAATTTTGTTGCTAGTTTTCATTTTAATTGCTCTTGATTGATTCTACCTCATTTATGATGTAAGCCAAATACACAAAATGCAATACTCATTAAATAAAAACTGGACATGTTTTGGCTTTTAGTTATAAGCGTTTTATATGGCATGATATACAACACATTAAATGTTACCTTGTTTTTGGCCACACACACAAATATACAAATACATCCATATATATATATATATATATATGATACATGATAACATCGTTAACATTAAATGAGCATAAAGCCCGAAACAACAACAAATATTCCACGATTCTTGCACAATGCTGAACAATCTGCCATTTCAATTAAAAATCAATTAAAAATGTAAATCATTTTGTGTTTAACCGAAATTCATTGAAATTTGCATACAATCCATCTCTGACCATACGACCGAAATTACGCACAGTACGATGAGGAGACCGCCACTCCCGACTCCACCAAGGATAGCTCCGAAATACTGCGAGGCGTCACATATCGTCCCCCCTCATCAGGTGGTGGCGCCTCGTCCAGTTACCGTCCGCGCCAGAAGTCGGTCAACTGCCTGGGTGGCTGTTCGGAGCGAAAGGGATCATCCGTAAGTACATCATACAAAAATAATTGAAAGAACCAGAGCACAAGGCAATTTAATAGCAGACCTTCAAACCCAACCCCCACCCCCCGTCGAGGTAGGTGAGATTTTGCGTTTTATGGTTCTTGAACGCTTTGACGCATGCTGTTGGATTTGGATGCCAGAAACTAAGTACATCCATGAGATTGTTTCATTAGCTGCACACACACACACACACCCACACACACACATACAGAAATACCCATATTTATATACATTCCAATGTAAATAACACTGTCATCATTAACGGCAGCTAATTAAAAGTTTACCCTCCCAATTTATTATCATCTTTTGCAGTACTCGATTAATTTGGCTGATGAGGCACGCGATAACCATGCCCAGCAAATCGAAAGAGCCGAAATTGCCAATCTTGTGCGAAGTCGCATGGAGTCACTGAATCTACCAACCATAGACTATGACGACGTCAGCGAGAAGCGTAATCACTTATCCTATGTGATAATCAATCCAAGCTGTGATCTTAAGTTGGAGGAGGGCGATCTAATGTAAGTTGCCATCTATCCCACTATCCCATTATTAATGGTTTTGATTTTGCTAATTTTGTGGTCTGATTATGGCTTGTCAAGAATTCTAGATTTAATGAACTAGTTAAAAAGTGTGCTCCAAAATGACATTTAAGATATGACATGATATTTATGAGTAACTTAACTACTCAGATCGATGGAGATATTTTGAAAGCAATATGTCGAAGCATAGAAATATAGAAATAGGAGGACTCAACTCTTGATGTTGATCGAGAATAAAATACTTTATTTCATCAAAAATAGAATGCTCAAAAGGTATTGATAATAAAATCTTAAGATTACATTCTAACACTGAAAACTCTGCAAGATAAGAACCTTCAAATGTGGAATCTAAGTTCACAAATACCACCTAGAATATTTTGATGTTCCGCTACGATGTTTTGCTACGATATATTCGGAACAAACAATATCAATTCCGGTATTTAAACCTTAAAGCAATTTAGAATTGAATTAGAATTCAATTTTCTATCATCCAGTTCCGATGCTGGTTTGACAGGCTACTTTGCACTTTTTAAAATAGGTTCTTTATTGATTTACTAGAATTTAAGTCAGAGAGATGCTTAAATAATATATTCTAAGCATAGTATATTTAAATGTATTTTGAGGGAGTATATTTTGTAGTGAACGCATTGAAAAGCGGTCAAATTAAAGTTGAATAAAATTCCAACAGGGATGTAAAATTTGAACAGTTTGATTTGAGAGATGAAAGTGTCGTTGTGCAAATTTCCAAATGTTACCATAAAAGCCATTTGAATAAACAAAAATGGAGACAGTTTAAAGTCATGTTTCGTATTGGTTTCTGTATCATTCACAGCTATTTGGTGCGACCCTCACCGTTCTCGGCGCAAAAGACATTCGAGCGCCACAATTCGCGTCGCAAGTCGAACATTTCATTCTGTTCGAATATCAACATGGGCGCCCAAATGCCCAGTATGCCCAACACCGCCGTCGGAGCTGGTTCGCGTCGAGGCTCCGGCATCGCCGGTTTGAACCCAATGCAAATGCAGAGCGTTCAGACATTGGCCGGGTATGGATCCTCGCAGCGCTGTACGCCCCCGATACAGCAAATTAAATCGAATTCTCTTTCTCTACCCGACAGTCCGACGGTGGTTGGCTCACAGCGCGGCAGGAGTAACTCATTGCGGGTTGGCTATTATTCTCTATCTCCCTTTCCCCCTCTATCTCTATCTCTATCCCAATCTCTATCTCTAACTCACTTACTCAATCACCCAATCACACAAGTTCTGTTACTGCTACTTTCGTATTTGCGTTCACGTTTATCAACACCCCACAAATCCCCACTTGTGTTCACAATTCTACCAAATCAATGCCGTTTTCTGTGCATTTGTCAGCAAGCACCAGAGTTGCCATCGTTATCAGAAACGTTTAGCATGGCACATGCAACTCTGCAGCTAATGCAAAACACAGCAAATAGCATGAATACAAATTCATCCAATCTTGATTTCCATACTCTTGCGGAAACTGTTTATGAAAGCAACAAAAATAAATATATTTTACCGATGATAAAGTTCCAATTTAGAGAAAAAATGAATGCCAATAAAATTAGCTGGAACTGGGATTAATTTAAAAAAGATTCACCATTGAGTTAATTTTTAATAAGGAATACCTGAATATGTTTTAAAAGTAAAGTGCCAAGTGGAATTGGGGTAATTGGGATTGGGAACAATTTCAAAAATAAAGGATTATTGAGTTTTGAGCATGTTTTAAAATTAAAGTTCGAAGGTGTTAAACAAAGCACATTTTAAAATAAAACATCAAGTCAATTTCCAATTTAAAATTAAATGATAAAATAACATTTTACTAATTTACTACATGTTTTAGAAATGTAATTTAAAGTTGGTTAAAAAAACAGTTGCATTTTAAATAAAATATAATTTACATGCAGATAAATAGAAAAGGCAGTTAGTTAAATATATATATATATATTTGTATTGGTTTAAAAAAACAATAAATAAAAGGTTCTTTTAGCAATTGATAAGCTCAAAAAATTAATTTAAATATTGTATTATATATAAATATGTATAAATATTGTAATCTAAAATGAGTACAGTATTTATAAATAATATTGAAAAACAAAAAATTAATTTTTAAAAAGACTTAAAGACTTAAGTAAATTAAAATACATACGTTCTATTCCTCATTTATATGTATGGCTTTCAGTAGTTCTGCAAGGGTATAATTGACTTCGGTGCACCGAAGTTAAGTTTCCTGTACTGTCTCTATTACCAATTGGCTAACACAACACTTAGACTTGGGCCAAATACTTGCCACGCAGCTGTTGTATGAACAACAAAATAATGTGAAATGCAACAATGCTCACACACAAACACACAAATATATACACATATATATATGTGTGTATATATACATATCTATTGTATATACGTACATAATTATACATAGTACATGCACAATCTCACACAAGCATTTCGAACATCAAAATTTGGTTGCATTTCGTTTTCGAAAGACTCGCAAATCCATTTCGCAAAATTGACGCGTTTCAAAGCCGCAGCACTCAACAGCCGCTACAACAGCAACAACAACAACCAGACCAGACAGCAACAACAACAATGTTATCAGCAAAAACAACAACTATCAACAACAACTATCAACAACAACAACTATCAACAACCGACCAGTTCAGCAAACATTCATAACCATAACGCACGCACGAAGCGGATAAATCCAAATCACGTTTCCGTTTCCGTTATTCGTTTTGAAAAAAATAAACAAATTAATAAAACAATCAAATATAATCAAGAGTGCACCATGGACTTGAGTTCAATGTGTTCGATATGTGCGTGTTTGCCCCTAGGCCAAAAAATAATCTTAGCCAATATGTTTTGTGTACTTCATGTATTTTGTGTATTAATTGTTGGGCCAAGATTTTGCTCCATTACGTTTGCCCAACCACGCCTCCGCTAATGTCCACCAATATTGGTTGGAAATTTTCTCTGTTTCTTCTGTTTTGCAGATCGATAGCGATATACTGCTGCGTCGCTCCTCATCGCTGCGCCAAGGATTGCCCAGCGTGGGCGTTAGCCACGGGCGGCGCAAGTCGTCGCTGGAGGAGATTGGCATCAGTCACTTCACAACGCTGATGCAGGCAACGAATCACAGCAATCCCATCAAGATATCGCTCAACGGCAGCATTGGCATGGAGGTAAGTAATTGATAGACCTTGATAGACCCTCACTGACAAGCCCACCATTCTCACAAATTGTCGCACAGAATCAGATTTCGTTGCAGGTGACGCCACCGGAGGAGCCGACGCCCTTGTTGGGTGTGCCCTGCATTTTGGGAGGCGGCGGCGGTGGCGGCATTAATCCCTCAGCGCTCGGCGGCGGCGGCGGCGGCAGCAGCGGAAGCGGCATGCTGGGCGCCGGCTCATCGCTGGCGATAAACACCGCTGATCTGGGACCAGGGCCGAGCACCTCATCGGGCGCGTCACTGCAGGCGCAGGACTCGCTGCCGCAGTCGTCGCAGGTGCCGTCGCCGCAGCATCTACAGGGCACGATTGTATGATACAACCTGATGTGGGGTCGCCGATTCCGCTCATCGATGTCGAAGAACAAATGGATATAGAATACGGCCAGCACACACAGACGTCGAGATAAATTCTAGAGCCAACAAATGCTGACTTTTACTATTAAGTTTAGCTGCTAGCCCAAAACCCAAATCCATTTATACATATATGAGCAAGAGATGTCGGCTGTATTTTCGTGATATTTCGAGGCATGAGATAAGATATAGTCAAAAAGGGAAAACCCTTGCCGAATGCAGATAATAAAATTATCTGTAAATTCCATACGACATTTTTCTTTACCTTAAAGATTATTATTATTCTTAATATTACTTATAATAATAATATTATTATTCTTATTATAATTATTTCTTTTTCTTATTGCTATTATTATTGTTATTATTAGAATCGGTTCGACATCCATCCGTATGACTACGTAAAAAGACTTTATATTTAGACTATTGTTTATCCAATATGTAGTTCAAGTTTATTATCGATCACTTTCTTTGCTTACCGCACATAGATTATAATCGATTTCCGATAGCAATGGTAGACACAATTTTAAACTGTGGCATAAATTCAATAAAATCTACAAATTTATTCAAAATTGTTTTCTATATACCTATGCAACATAATGCATAAATAGAAACATATGTTCAGTAGGCGGTCACAATAATAATGGTGGCGCCTCATGAAATGCTAATTTTCAATATTTTCATATTCATATATCATATATCATATCATATATCATATATCATATATCATATATAATATTCATATCCCCATTCATAGAATGTCCATAAAATGACATTTTTATTACTATATATTATATTAATATTATAATTTGTATCATTATTATTTTTATCACGGGTCACGAATTAATCGAATCACGCCATCATCATCTGTAAGTTGTATGTACTAAGAAAGCCAACCTAACCCAACCCAACCCACCCGAGAGCAGCCAATCAGTCAGTGTCTGTGTTGTGTGTGTCTGAACAAATGCATTAATTCTAGTATTTCACTGACCCACTTCAATTTGCGTAGTTTTGGCCACTTGAATGGGGAGAAGTGAGCTGTGAGAAGTGAGAGGAGTGAGAAGTGAGAAGGAGAAGACGTGATTATCATTTTGCTTATAGCTTAGCCTAAGTATATGAGTAGCAATCAATTATATTCAAAATTTCGGTATGCTTTATTCAAATGAGGCAAAATGTGTTTTTGGGAACAAACAAAGTAGTTAAACTATTGGCATGAATGAGGTTTTAATCACATTAGCTAGCTGTAAATATTATCGTGCGAATATGTGTTAGTTGCTAACGCATTCAATAGATCTAAGCCAAACAAATCGATTTATTTCTAGCATATCTCTCTCTCTCTCTAATGATAATTAGCAGCCCCAAACCATGAGGCTCAAACAAAAACCAAATTAGGGGGCATCGAAAAAAAGTAATTAAACTGCTTTAAAAAAAAATAAAACAAAGTAATTTATGTAAATACGATAAATATAAGTACTTAATATAGTCAAATTATTCCTGCTGCAATATTCACAGACAATTCTTCACAGCTACTTCCTTAGGTTTCATATGTTGCACAGTTATCACTTGAATAATTTACCAGATACTCGTATAATAGATAAAATTAAGAAAGGTGCTATCAATGTTTTGTACCAAACACAACTGCAAGTTTCGTTTAAATCTTTTGCATAACAAAATTGAAAAACGGTTTTCAGACCATTAAAAATTCGAAAGAAACGGCTTTGGTATGCTCTAATGCTTTACAAACAACAACAAAAATAAAGAAAATAAAAAGTAAATCGACTATGCTATGTAGTTTGCTGTATATATGAATATGTAATAGTTGTAAGTTCCAACTATTAGAACTTAAATTAAAACGCAAAACAACAGAAACTAGTTTACGATTAAATATGTACAAATATTTATTTAGTCGATAAGCACCTAGTTCGATTTGAAGATCGTGCTCAACGCCCAAGCCTATAGCTAAAATAGCAAAACCAAAAAAAAAAATAAAAAAAAAAACAAAAAAAAACTGTACCAAATTCAATGAGCTACACTTTATTCAAAGTACTACTCAATAGTTGTATATACACAGAAATGCATACCAAATATAGTTAAACTAGCTGAATTTAATCAGTTGGCACCTCCAAGTACCCAGACACGTCCCAGTAACAAGGAAATTTATATAGCTAAAGCATACAATGTACCTACTATGAGCGCACACACACACACACACACACACATATATATACATATAAGCATATATATTGATGATCCTTAAGGTAAATACATAGTTATACCGATAGCACAGACAGTTTTATACTAAGGGAATTTTACTCGGTTCATTTTGAGGATGAACCCAAAAACATGATATGCATTCCAGTGTCTCAAGAACCTACGCGACATACGCGCCTAGATAAGCCAAAGCTTAGCACATTTAAACATACATTTAGTATCTATAGACTTAGCACTAGGTAATACTTAGCAGCCACTAAACTAGCGACTAGTAAATGTCTCAATGTACAAAAAGCAAATTGGCAATGCCTACAATTAGTTATCAAAGAACCATACAAACCAACAACAACAAAAATAAAAGAAAACCAAACAAAAGATGAAGAACAACAAAAACTAGAAAGAAAATAAAACAAATAAAAAGCAAATGTACTTAATATATTTAATTATGTAATGATGATATTCAGAACATATTAAAGGTTAGATTATAAAACTTGCTGTAATATTTAATTGTGCTCTTTAAGGCACTTGACGACATGACAAGAAACTCACAATAAATTCAAAGTAAATAGTTGATGAAAACTGAAAACCCCCAGCAGCTTTAATATCCTTAAATTTTATATATTTAAATTCCATTAAATCTTTTAATTTGATAGCATTTTATTTAGCAAAACGTTATTTATTTTTTAACTTTTGTTTAGCAAGCTTTTGTTTAACTGCGCGAAGGCGTGTCTAAAAATTGATCGAACTCAATAGGAAAACCTAAGACTTCTTTGAGTACCTTTCAAAATCGTTTAGAACCTCTAAAAATTAAAATTTCTTCTTTTAGTACGTTCCCATTACTGCTATAATTAATAATTATATGTCTTTCGTAGCAATCAATTCTATGACATAGTGATGCGAATTGTCTGCTCAAGGATCGCAGAAATGTCCTAATATTCACTTACCATAGAAAATTAAAAGTGTGCTTGTTTAACTAAACAGCTACCATAATTATTCACCTATAAGCCAAGTAGTTATTGAAACATATACAAATCTATCCATTAATTTGTGATTCAAAAATATACTAAATAACTTTAAATTAATATTGCTCCGTCTATTTCTTAAAAAACATTTAAAAAATCAATTAGGGTTTTATAATCTTCAAATTGTCTACTTGCCTTATAAAATTAATGGGACATCCTTTTCTATAATATTAAAGTCCGGGGGTATGGTGGCTACTCGAGTAATTGCACAATTTGGTCGCTAATTGATTAACAGGGCTTTGTCGTGCTAGTATTTCCAATAATAAACGAATTTCGTGGAAATGCTCTTTGAAGTATGCTTTTGTACACATTTGTATTTATATTTGATGAAACAAAATACAGCCCACAAATTTCATAATATAAAATGGCGATCCAAACCAATATTCCACCTGAGAAAGTGCGATGGCGACTTAAAGCACATTCCTCGATTTTAATCGTTATAGTTCTATACACCAAGTCCATCAAGTTTTAATTCCGCATGTTTACGGATATCTTTGAGAGGTGTTTTCCTTTTTGTATTCACCTCAGATGTAGATAGAAGTCGAAGCTGAGATATAAGGCAAAATGCAAAGACAACCAACTTGTTCAACCTATTCGGTTCAGCGGCAAAAAATCATCTTTCGCCAACAAATTGAAATAGTATCGAAAGTGATGCCAGTCTTTTATGTGTGTATGTATTTATAGTATGTATGTATTTATTAGATTGAGTAGCTTTACAAAAGATGGCACACACATTAGTTTATGTTTATGAATTAATTTTTGGTTTGGTTTTCTTGGTTTCTCTGTGTTCTTAGTTATATCTGTTATGCGTATACAAAAATAATTTTACTTCATTATTATTTCATTGCAATTAATTTAAATGTACTCCCTCAGACAAGGACTCTACTTCTGTGGTGTGGCAAAAGCGTAGGGCGATGCCACCGAGCAGGTGGTGGAGGCACTGGTGCACTTGCAGCTCTTGCCGGAGGGCGCCTTGCGATTGACCAAACAGATACGGGAATCGGTGCAGCCACCGTTGTTGCTCTGGCACTGACTCGGTGACTGGGGGCAGTTCTGCTCCACGGCTGTCATCGCATACATCTTGTGGCTACCGTAGAACATTGTCTGGATGGGCTTCTGGCGTACTCCGGCGCTGTCCACGCTCTCAACCTTCTTGCTGTTTGTGTTGGTTGAGTTTTGGTTAACAACAAATGAAATTATAGGCAGGTTAAGCAAGGGGAAACCTACGTTGTCCAGTCGGTCCAGTAGAACTGATTGTGTATAAATGTCAGGCCGAATGGATAGGACGGCTCGTGGAATACGGTGCGCATCTGGAGACTCTGTGCATCAATGCACTCCACCTTCTTGGCGCCAGCATCCGCAAAGCACAGCTCACCAGTGCTCTCCAGCACCACCAGCGAGTTGGGCAGCTTAACAGCATCCTGGCCCAGCAACAACTGACGATCAGTGCCATCCAAATCGGAATACTCAATCTTCGGAGACGAGCGATCCCAGTCGGACCAGTACAGTTTTCTAAAAACACAAAGAAAGTTGAATTTATTTTTGTTGTTTGGATTCAGTTTTACAGACACTCACTGTCTGTGGGGATCCACAGCAATGCCGCGTGGATTGACCAGGTGCTTGTTGATAAGGACAGCGCGCAGTGTGGGATCATCCAAGCTGGCCACCTCAATGGTGTCCTTCACCGAGTCCGTCCAGTAGAGGCGACGCGATATGACATCAATCGCAATACCCTCGGGTGACTCAATGTCTGCAAATACGATTGGAAATGGGAGCTTCGATCATCGTGACCATCATTCGCCATCTTACCTGTGGTGATAAAGTTGCGCTTATCCGTGCCATCGTATTTGGCGCTAATGATCATCTTGAGGGAAATATCGCCCCAGTAGACGCGGCCCTCCACACAGTCCTTGTCCAGGCCAATCGCCATCGAAGCCACCATAATCGGATGTATATCGCGTCCATTCAGAGGAACACGTGCTATTCCCACTCCGTAGCTAACAAGCAGGAAGTCCGAATCGTGCTGCTGTCGCTCGAGGCAAACGGAGCCATTGCCATAGAAACCTGTTGGATATCAAAATATAATTTTCAATAATCTCCAAATATATTTAATTGAAGCGCAGTAAATGAGAAACGCCATAATAAAGTAAGCTCTGACTGTGAGTTAAATATATTTCAATTAAACTTTATCACGTTATCTTGTAACAGGTCTATTAATTTACACTTACTAATATAAATATATATATGTGTATATATATCCGACCTTACCTAAGCCTTGAGGCGATAAAAAATTAAGTTTTTTTTTAAATTTTACTTTTTCTTTTGAATAGGAGAAATATCACGAAATGAAAACCAACAATTTGCTGAATTTTGACTAATAATTCTTGTGTCAATATTTAAAGGCTTTCCATTAAATATTCCTTAAGGTGAAATTTAAGAAACAAAAATTAAAAAAAAAATTGGTTTGAGAGTAGTGGACGATAGAAAAAATATTTATAGAGTATCCAATTCAAGTGGCGAGGAGTTTATATTTTTATAATTATAGTAAAGTCATCTGGGAATTAAAGTACGAGTTTTCTGACAACTCAAATTATTCCTTTTTATTGTGTTTTATAGACAGTTTTTGTATAAAGTACTAAGCCAGAAGACTTTAATGAATTCTCAAGTGAGTAATGAATAACAGAAGCCCAAGAAATACCTAATTGTCTAAAGAAACGAAACTATTGAAAGTGCTACTTAATTACAATGAGTAATGTAATTAAATGTAATTACTTTTGGACAATGAGTATTAAAGAAACGCAAGTGATTGAAAGATTGATTGAACTATATCACAGTTTTCAAGTGCTAAGCATTAAAATGTTTTTGAATAAAAGACAGTAGGCACTTTCTTACTATACTGTTCCCAAATCTCTATAGTACTTCTACGTAATTTCATTTCATCCAAAAATTCTTAGTGATATTTTCGTATACAAACACATTCAATTCGTTAAATAAATTCAAAAACACAATGCGTCCAGTGCAAAGTTTACTATTGAAAATGTCCCGAATGGGCATCCTGCGGGTGACCAGTCAACCGGTCGAGCCGCTGATTAAGGACCAGCAGCGTCGGTATATTCAAAAGGTGGATCAGTATAGCAGAAAGACGACAATGCTGGAGTCTATGCGTGAGTTCTTTATGCATCCGCTGACATGGGATCGGAACAACGGTTATCTAAATGTGGTCCTGGGCCTGGCAATATTCAGCTTCTGTTTCATCAACTCGTGCGCGCCGTGCGCCGAGGATGTGGTGCCGCAGACCAAAACAAAATAATAATAATAAAGTAAAGAAGGCGTGGCACTCACCTGGATTGCAGGAGCAGACTAGGCCCGAGTTTGTCGAGTGACATTTGGCATTCATGTCGCACATTGTTGGATTATTGAGGCAGTTCTGATCCTCGACGCACACATAACCATCGCCACGATAACCAGCAATGCATTGGCACATATAATTCGCAGGATCTCTGGATTAGCAAGGGGAGGAGAAGGGAATACAGGTGTGTAAAATACAGGTGTGCAATACTCAACAAGATGGCATACTTACTCTGTGGGCTCGCAGGTGGCGTGTATGCCGCAATTGTTGCGCAAATTACAG
This sequence comes from Drosophila anomalipes, assembly GCA_035041615.1. NCBI lineage: Eukaryota > Metazoa > Arthropoda > Insecta > Diptera > Drosophilidae > Drosophila > Drosophila anomalipes. The sequence goes on from JAWNKZ010000041.1 coordinate 134,275, forward strand.
GGTATGGGAATGCTGGTGCAGCCGGTTAGAGCATCACCCTGATACCCATCGATGCAATCGCAGTACTGCACTCCCAAACCCACATCCAGCTTGCAGAGGGCATTCGATCCACAGAAAACGGAGCCGCATTGACCAGCTGGGACACAAATGTCGCTGACATCCCGCTGGTAGCCCTCGTTGCACAGACAGACGCCTCCATCGCAATAGGCACTCTCCCCACAATGCTTGTCCTGTTCGCATTCGGGTGCCAGCTGGCAGCGATGACCATTTCCTGTGTAGCCCCTCTCGCAGACGCACTCCGAGCTGCCCAGCTGCTCGTTGTAGCTGCAGGCGGCATGGGGATCACAGATGCCTGGTCTCTGTAATGGACAAGTGGCAATGATTAGTGGTTAATCGGGATGTCTTGGTCTTTCATTTCCCCTCACAATGGCGCAGGATGCCTCCCCAATGGGATTACAGTTGTAGCCATCGCCGTTGTAGTCCGGATTGCAGATGCAAGTGTGTCGCAGCTCGTGCTCGTTCCAGGCGCAGATGGCATTGATATGACAGTTGGCATCCACATCGCAGGGTATCAGCTCTTCACTCTTTTCCACATCGTAGCCGCCGCCGTGATTCCGACAGATGCGATTGTCCTCGCTCAGCTCGTAGCCCCAGGGACAGGTGCAGTCCCCAAGGATATTGCAGCTGGACTCCACTTCCTGTTCGCCGAACAAGATGGGCAGACAGCGTCCTTGCTCCCACACCAGATCACGACCACAGATCCGCGTACAGTTGATGCCATCGCCATTGAAACCCTCGCGGCAACTGCAACGTCCTTCATAGCAGTCTGCATCCGGCGAGCAAAGCTGCAAGCAAAACATCAAAAAGTTAATTATATAATAAATTAGATGATCAATGTATGAATAAATCAATATGCGAATAAATATCAATTGCATATATTTATAATTGATTCTATTTCTATATACCCATTTTTTTTAGATAATATTTCTACAAATTGCTCCTTAAAAAGTGCTTTTCAATTATCGCCTTGAAATTTAGAAAAGCCGCCAAGCTCAGCTTATTTTTATGAAATATTTCTAAAAATTAATTAATTTAGTTCCTTAATGCAAGGGTATATTTTCTTAAATTAAAAAAAAGAAGAAGGCCAATGCCTTTTTAAGTGTATACACAGAATTCTTACATCAGCTTGTTTGTTACTTTTACTTATTTTGAATAGTTTGTAAATTCTTTAAAATTGTGGGAGACATGCTGAGGTGGCAAAGATACTCGTGACCAGTGCCGAATTTTAAAGAACATCGCCAAACATCTACCAACCCAATTTGGCAACAGGAGGTTCAAGATTGTTGGAGATATGTGATTTTATCGATTTGAAATAATCGATTTAATCGATTTAAATTGGTCATAATTGTTCTAATATTTACAAAAAATCAACCCTGGCATTGGGAAAAGAAAAACACTTTTAGAGAAACTTTGGCGCCAAAGAATTGCGAGTTTTTATCCAAGTGTACAAATCTAGCTTAATTGGAATGGAATCGCATTACTTACGTAGCACTCATCAGATTGTTGTCCATTGTTGCCTGAATATTGATGATTGTCATAATTCTCGCCGGGCATCTCTTCACTGTGCCGCCCTGATTCTGTCTGCTCCGTCTGCTCCTCACCCTCATTGTGAGGATAGGAGTTGTCGTCCGTTGGCTCAGCCGGTGTGGAGTATTGAATATTATCAGCAGAATCATCGCGTAGACAGCGATAGCCATTGCCGCCATAGCCCTCGAGGCAGATGCAGCTGAAGCCACCATCGTTATTGGAGCACACGGCGTTATCATCGCAGACATGGCTGCCCTCGGCGCACTCATCCACATCGATGCAGATCTCGGCGCCGTTCTCGTCCAGCTGGGCGGCATAGCCATGTCGGCAGTCGCAGCGATAGGTGTCCTCGTAGACGATACATATCGCATTCTCGCCACACTGGACACTGCCATCTGTGCAGACATTCGACTCGGCATCGACGCCAATCTTGCTCACGACGCTTGTCCTCAGCGCATTGTCGCGCTGAGCGTAATCGAGGACTATCTTGGCGACCTTCTGGAGCACTCGGCTATCGGTGGGATCGGCATCGTCGTCGCGCAGGCAGCTCTGGTAGATGATGCGCTGATCCACCTTGAAGCCAATCACACTCTGCTCCTCGACCAGCTCCAGCTGGTGAGATTGCTGTGACTGCAGCTCCCCGGGACGCACAAACCGATACTCATCCGTGTAATCCGACAGATGCAGCTTGGCAACAGCCGAAACGCGTGGCACCGAACCGGATATGTCAATCTTGACGCTCAGCTGATCCCAGTAGTTGAGGCCCTCGAAGGTCTGATTGACCAGCAGTCGCTCTCCCGTCTCGTACTCTATGCGCGAGATGTGCACGTAATTGCCTCCAGTCAGCTGATAGCCATTAGCTGCTCCATTGATCGGCTTGGCGAACAGCCATCCAACGGTGGTCAGCAGTGGGAGCACCAGTCGCAGCTGGGCTGCCTGCTCCCAGGTCACCGGATTGATGGTTGTGTAGCTGCGTGCGTCTGTGGTCACCACATACGACTGCAACTTGACCTCCTCGTCCACAGGCTGGCCGTTTAGCTGGCCGGTCAGTGAGCCCGTGACACGCATGGGCAGATCATTTGCCAGGCAGGAGCGACCGTTGCCATAGAAGCCCGGCTCACAGACGCAACAGTAGCCCTCGGATTTGTCGTAGCACTGGGCGTGGCTATCGCACTGGTGTCCATTCCCATTGCAGCTCTGGGCAAGTGCTGGCGATTCGGTGTGTGTCTCCCGGTTGTTGGGTGCCAGCACATTCTCGGCGGGTTGCAGCGGTGCCACCTGGTAGAGCCAGACGCCAGGTACACCCAAGTTGGTGCTCTCGCTGAGGAAACGAACCTGTAGATCAAATTAAAGTATTCATTTTTGTTCATTAATTACATCAATTAGACTTTAAAGCTTTTTTAAACAAAAAGTTGAGGTAATTTATTATCTCCTTTATTTTATTTTAATTTATTTATTCGCTTTTAAGTTCATATAATTTAATTGATAAATTTAATTTCAATTTTAATTTATTAAATAAACAATACAAAATAAAATTGAGTTGGGTTTTATTTAATGTGTTCTATGTAAATATTGTTATCAAATATATTTAACCTGCAGTTGACTCAAAAACAAAATGTAAGAAATAATCAAAAATTTAAATATATTGCTTCGATTTTCAAAGAAAGAAATTAAGGTTGCAGAACACTTGCATTTATATATATATATATATATATATATATATATATAATTACGCAGCATTAAGCTAATCTGAATTCCAGGGAAATCCAAAAATATTAAAATACAAAGTGAATGTAAAATGTTGAATTTATAGATGGGCAGCAGATTGCTGTTATTTTATGGCAAATAAAATTGCAATTGAGAAGAATAAGGGAGAGACAATTTTTACCATTAGTTACTCCATTTAGCTGTTATTATTTTATTATTATTTATTTTTGTTAAAAATATATTTCTATCGGATGGAGTAAGTGGGATAATAAGCAAACCAATTAAAACTGAACCTTTGATCACAATTTCCAAATTTCATTTCATTTTACTGACTTCTAATGAATATAAAGCAAATGCTCATGAAATGTTTTTTAAAATGCTTATAAATTTTAAAAATTTTGGAAAACTACTTACAATTTTAGATGAATATAAAACAGCAAGATCTATACACTTGCTCATGAAATGATTTATAAAATAATTTCGCAAGTTTCAACTCATATTTTTCTATATTATCCATGTAAAATTAAAGGTTTATCAATTTGAAATACTTCAGAAGGCTTCTTACGCGTTTTGAAATTTTAAATGAATATAAAAAATTCAAATCAATGCAATTGCATATGAAATACTTCAACTCCACACTCATTGAGTCTGCTGCTCTCCTTAGGCTAGTTAGTTAAGTGTTCAACTTACATTCTCCGAGCCGGAACCATTAAGATTGTAATAGCGTCCATCCTCGGCAACGAAGCCCGCCTGGGCACGTATATCGGGCAGTCCCAGCTCACCGGCCTCGCCCTGCAGCCAGTTGAGGCCTCCTTGGGGATAGATGAACTGCACAAATGTTTGCGATTCGCCAACAATCAAAGCCACCTGGAAGGTGTTCAGTCTGTCCGTCTTTGAGTTAAAGTAGCCCACATTGCGCCACGTGGCAACGATCAGTTGCAACGCCTGAAACTCAGACCAATCGCTGTATGCATAACGCACCAGCTGCTCAGCCCGGTCCAGAGTTTCCGGATCTTGGGTATGGAAGAGGGAAATACTGCTCTGATCGTCGCTGTTGCTGGTGTCCACGTTGGAGTAGAAGGCCGCTATCGAGGGATACTCGAGGGGAAAGGGCTGATTCAAGTAGTCGGTGAACTCCACATCAAATGTCAAAATGCCATTCGTGTTGATCTGCAATCGAGAATGGTAAATGGGTGTCAGAATCGAATGCTTGAGCTGAAGTGGCTGGCTGCTTGTGAAAAGGAAGTGCATATGGTGCATCAATTAGCCATTAACCGGTTGTGAAGTGCAAACAGGCCACTTAACACTTAACGGCCAATGCGCCTAGCGGAAACTAAACAACAACAAGCGATCATTAGAACTCCCTCCCTCTCTCACTCTCTCACTCTCTCCCTCTCTCTCTCTCTCTCTCTCTCTCTGTGTCTCTCTGTCTCTCTGTCGCTTTCTCGCTGCCACTCTCCCTCTCAAACTAATGACTTTCTTAATTTGTTTCCTTGTCGGCGTCCACAGCACGCCTCTAAAATTAGTCTAAAGAAAAGCAAAACGCATCTGTGACGCCGACATTATCCAGCTGCGTACACTCCGAACAAAAAATCGCACTGAGATTTAAGAACTCGCTATATTTTCGGAGCCAAGGGCAGCTCAGTTTATTATAAAGAAATTATATATCTAAAATCCAGGGTATTTCTTTTATTAATTCAAGTGTAGATTTTGGCAAAAATTTGAACAGGACTTTTAAATTGCAGGCTGTTTATATTATATTATAGTTAAACATTAGTATTTCAAGATATTACTTCTACACACATTTTAAATAGTTTATAAATTCATATAATTTCATTTCGCTCACTGGTTGTTTGACTTTTGGAAGGAATTTATTTTTTAAATAGGCTTTTTGCATTTCTACTCCTGAAATATATTTCCTTAATAATAAAAAAATTCTGCATAGTTTCGTATATTTATTTTTCGTATATTTAGTTAATTGTTTCTAAAAACAGAAGAACTTTATATTTTTCAGGGTGAAATTTTAAATTGATGTCCGCTTTTTTGAGTGTAGCCGCCTTCCTCTTATCCTGCATCTTTCCCTTTCATTCCAATTGCAATTCCCATTCCAGTTTCCAACTCTCATTTCACTCTTGCACAACTTTGAGTTGCGCATTTTTATTTTTAACACATAGACTGCATCAATTTTTGCCTAAATAAACAAATGTTCAATTTCAAATTTCAAATTTCAAATTTGGAATTTCGGAATTTTCGAACTAGGACACAGGTGTTTGTAAAACCGCACCAGTATATTTTGGTTCTTGCCGACAAGCGTAACATAAAACAATTTTCACCATGGGTAGCTGCATTTCATCTTCAGCCCCCCGCTGAGGGTGGAAATGTTCAAATATTTGGCATACTCCAGATTTACATAAAGTAAACAGTCGGCAGTCTCGTGGATCTTGTGGAAATTTTATATTGCTTTCAATTATAGTTTTTCAGATATTTATATTTCATTTTCATATATACTATATAAAAAATATGTAGTTTTCTATATATAACTACAAGTCAGAAGAGAAGAAAAATTAAAATTCTGCATAATTTTCCATCTTTTACAGTTGACTCGAAGTATATCAGAAATGAGACAAAGGAAAAAGTGAAAGCTATCATGAACCAATATCCTCCATCAACTTTTATTTAATTTTCCTTTATGATCTTTAAATCTGTAGTCCATCTTCAACTTTGCTGGCTAGGTATTTATTTCATCTCTTTTAAAGGCAATGCAAACATGAATTTCAAATTAACCTAACCCTGTAACCTCAATTTCAAAATTTTCATTTCATTTTACTGACTTCTCATGATTTTGACACATCTATTTATAGAGACCAAAGGGGTTTCATGAGTTCAAAATTCAACAATAATAAAACTGAATAATGCGTTGTCGCTGGAAGAGAGACGCTTTGGTTATTTTTGGTCAAAGGAATTCTCGGAAATTTATGCATTTCTATGTCCATTTTAATGCCACACATTTTGTGCCGCGTGCTATTTTTCGACGTCAGACACATAAATTCAGTTAATTAACTAACAAAAATAGGCGACACTTTCGCCTCGTCGCTGTTCTTAGAGCAGATCATAATTTCTTGCTGTTTAACAAAAAACAATTTGAAAATAATGTCGGATAGCCAATTTGAAGGTGCCGACGATTAAGTACCCTAAATGTATGCCTACAAAAATGTTGGGGTAATTATTAAGTTTATTAATTTAATCTCGACAAATATTAGTTGGTACATAAAATACAAAAACTAAAAACAGTAAATCAAAATTAAGAAAAAAAATGTATATCTATAATTTTAAAATATACATAAAAAATAAATAAAATATTATACTCTATTTTAATTGTACAATTTTTCCAGCATTAGTTAAATGTGCTGTGGTAAACCCAGAAAACCCCGTTAGACCCAATAAAATACTATACATTAGTTAAGATGCCATAATACAAATGGATGTGAAAATTATCTTTCTTCTGTTTCTCATAAAATCAACACACAAAACGAATAGTTCCTGTTTATAATAATGCTGAGCAAAATGAACGAATTTATACTCAGTATTTTTAAGGTTTGGTCTGATTTTGTTTTATTCTGCGCTTTCCTCAATCCATGGAACAAATGTTAGACCAATTTTGCATTTAAATACCCCCAGAACTCTAAAAATGTATTATATTTGAAATTTAATTTTAAATATTACATTTTATTTTTAATTTTTGACTTTTCTATTCTTCTGTGTCAACTGATATTATTGTGGAGATGCAAAGAAATTTTTTTTGACCAACCATTTCTATAATATGCGTAGACAATTGTAATAAAATTCTAAGCCGATCATTTCTATTGATTTTTGATTAAATATGTAAATTGATACACATGTAGCTAATTTGTCAAAAGTGAAATTTAAATTCTCACTAACTATATAATTCTAAAAACAAAAAACTTTTATATGAAACAACCAATTCTTGAAGCCACCTTTTCTGTAGAAAATAATAGTAATAATAAACGATTAATAAGATAATAGTTTTATATTATCGTTTCCACATAAGCTAATAATAATACTAAACTAGGCCGATCAATTATATGTATGATACACATTTAAAATTTGGTCGGGGCTTATTAAAAATGAATTTTAGATAAAACGCACCTTTTTTGATTTGGCCATTTTGTGAGTTTGTTAAAATACAGTAAAACCAGAGAGTTTTATTTGAAACAAGTCAATTACAAACCGATCGTTATTATAAGCTAATAATAATAATAATCTAGACCGATCGCTTTGTTTGATTAAATATGTAAACTGATCAAACGGAGCCAGGCTGTACAAACTTGAAGTCTTACATTTAAAACCGATCGTTTTCTTTGTCTTTGTCTCACTACTCAAAAATCAATTTGTGGATAGAATCGAATACGCCTCTGTCAATGCGTTACGCATCATTTAAGAAAATTGAAGTGCCCCCAGTTAGGGAATTCGGAAGAGGCGTCTAAAAGTTTGGGTGCGTGCCAAGGCGGCATAGCGACATGAACATCAATGGGTTGACTTGTTGGCTATTTATTGTTGAGACTGTGCCTAAAACATCGCCATGGACCACCCCAAGTGTTCTGCTTTCTTGTTGTTGTCCTTCTTTTTTCATTTTTTTTTTTTTTTTTTTTTTTTTTGGTATTCGGGTTGAGTGCGAATTGGCGTTCGCTGTAAAATGTATCTTTTAGATAGATTTTTCGCTGGGTGACCAGAAACATCTCGTCCATTACACAGTTAATGTGTCGAAATTCTTCGGCTGTCATCTTTTGCCGAAAATTAATGTTGATTTCTGGCCGTCAAGCTATAAATACCGCTGGCCACAGACAAACATGTATATTGATCCGAGAAAATATTGAACTAAGCAGCAAGTGATTTACGTATTATCAATTGCTGTCGTTATCGTCTCAGCCTTATCAGCTGGTCGAATGCGAAAATCATTCATTCAGCGCAGAATTCAATACCATATAGAAATACGATTCACGACTTACATAGATGTTTTCATATTTCTCGCCATAGAAACTGATGGGCTTCTCCAATTGCAGAAGCGCCTGCTCGCTGTTGCCCTTGGCCAAGTATTGGATGCTGCCGCTGCCCTCCACATATTCGTAGAGCTCATCGGGACGCAGTGAGTCCAAATAGTGTTCATATTGAGCATTGACGGTGCCGGAACCAAGCGTCAGCAGGAGAAGCAGTGACGCCAGTAACGCACCATATTTTCTAATTAAAGTTTTCATTGCAAGAGCAAAGTTTGATTCTACGATTTATTTGTTTTTGTTTTCTTTTAATTTGTTATAAAAAATCTGATTAATTTCTTACTTCCATGCGTGTTTCACAATTTTGCAAGCATCATTTTCACACACACACACACACAAACACACACGCACAGTTTGTTTCCAAAAATATCGGATTTATAAATAACGAACCGGCGGACAACTCAGTATCTATAGTCTATAGATATACCATAGTCTATAGTCTAGAACAATAATATATATATAAATTTAATTATATATATATATATATATATATGCTTTTTGGAACACTGTCTTGGAAACAACTCCTGTCTCTATAGATTCAATGCGATTCGATTCGATTCTATTCTTCTACCGAGCAAAAGCGAACCGCACGCGCTGCCAACAAATTCTTGACTGAATCGGGCGCTGCTCTGTGGGATGCTATTTGGTTCGGTTCGAACAACCGTTACACTTAACATACATATATGTATATATAAACAAGCGTGCGTGTGTGTGTTTGTATGCTGTGGCAAGCGTGTGCTGGAGTTTTCTTCAGGCGCTGTTAACAAGCAATTGCAATGTTAACTGCATACTAAATAGCATCCAAATGGCATCCAATGCAAATTCTCTGCAGAGAGCAATAGTGCAAGAGAGTGTGTGAGAGAGAGAAAGAGAGACATAGAAGAAGTGAAACAGAGCGTAAGAGAATAGCTGCACAAAATAGACAGCAGATCTTTGTCGATTAACATATTTATTTATGACACTTCGCTTTCGCTGTTAACATTTATGTTCTACACGCATTAAAATCGAAAGCATTTTTGCACACATTTTGACATTTGACGGAGATGAGTTGTAAAAAGTTGAAAAACGACTCAAATATTTTGTAGTTCATATGTTGATGTTTTTAGTGAGTGATCGTAAAATGATATTTATATTATATTCATCTATGCATAAACATATAATTCTAGTTTTGATGAGTATTACTGAAAAGATTGTAAAATAATATTCACCAGAATTTTTGGAAAATGGAAAATATGTGTAAATTTTCAAATTTCAAAAATATTTCTGTTAGTCATTTTAATCAGCTTTAGGAAATTTTTTAAAATCTTCTACACGAAGTATACATAAAAATGAATACGTCGAATTTTTATTTAATTTGAAATGCATTTTCAAATATCTATATGAATATTAATCAGAAACTGCATTCATTTTCTGATCAAGTTTTTTAATCGGAATCAGAACCTAATTTCAGGATTTCTTAAACCCAAATACCGAAATTGATATTATTTGCCCAGAAAGACCGAATCAGCACCAAAACAAATACGAGAACATATATTCCAAATTTAAACACTTTAGCTGTAATAGTCTCTGAAATATTCGCTATTGACATTGATCAAGAATATAGGTATATAGATATATATATATATATATATATATATATATATTTATGGGCGGAGATTCACTACGATTTGGGGTGTTCGGGATATAAGAAGAAAGAAAGGACATTTTAGGTACGCCGAAGATAATATATCTCAGTCAACCCCAATTTCATTATACATTTATAAAACTCTATAATATATTACACTGATATAGAGAATTCCGCAGTCAGTTATCAAGGCACAAATACGTAACCGAATGCCGTAAAAAGGATTTGGAAGAATAACGGAATAGTTAACTGAATTTTTATACTTAACGTGCCAGAATCCCAATCGGAATCTAAATACGTTTCTGCATAAAATATAGCTATATAGCTCAAATACCAAAAATGTTATTAATAGAAATATAATTGTAATGTGGAACTTTGAACATAATATTAATAGATTACTTATGTGACAATGCATATGATTGTGTTTACCAAAGCAAGCTATTAAAAGAGCTTTTCGCTTCTATTGGAACTACCCATGTTCACAAGACCCCAACATATGCACGATTAACCAACTTGCGATCATAACTCGCGCTCCTCCCCAAGAATAGACATACTCAATGTTGTAGGTGTGTGTGTGTCTTTTTCTCTTGATTTTCTTTTGTTTTTTTTTTTCTTTTTTTTTAGATAATCGAAATAAAAGCGACCCCAAAAAAATGTAAGACATCAAAATACGGCACACGGCTGAGATGCGCCCAGTTGCTGTGTTGGGGCATGTTCCACTTCTGAGGAACTGAACTTCAGGCGGGCACGTGCCGCTCGATTGAGCACAGTGCCACATGCCACCATGCAGCGCCGCAGTTGCAACTCTACCACAGAAACTCCCTCCAACCCGTTCCGGACTCTGAGCCGTAAAAATAAACAATTGGGAAGTTGTAAGTTAGCGACGCAGCGTCTGCGTCTGCGTCTGCGTCTCCATCTTGACTGATGGACATCGTCTTGTACATAATGATCATCTACTTGGGCTATTTATGATGTATTTCTCGGTTAATTAGTTGCAGCTGGGAAATTGAAATGGTAATGGTAATGGTAATGGTAATGGGAGTGGGAATGGGTTTGCTAGTTTCGCTTCCGCATGCATTTGTCTCAGCTGCATTTGTTTCAACAGACGCTTTTCAGTCTCCATTCTCAGTTTCAACTCGAAAGTGATTTTCCTTTACTATATTTGGCAGCGGGGCGCGTCTGTCACAAAGATACTACATGCATATATGTATATGTGTGCCGCTTGATCGGTGATGGATGGATGGATGTCTTGCCATCATTAATCTTCAGGGAGTTCCAGGAATCAGAGCAGAAAAGCGGTATGCTCAGGAACAGACATAAAACTACGAGTAATGTATACCTTAAAAGAAATTAAATAAATAAAAAAAAAGAGTATTTAAAAAATTGTCACTAATGTAGTTGCAACAATTACAGCAAAGTAATTAACAAACGCAACTCAACCTTATAATTTAAAGTCGTTAAAAACATTAGATGTTACGCCCAATTAGTTGTTTTGCTCATTGGGCAGCCTATAAAACTCACTCAAAATTGGAAAACTTCGTTCAAAATGTTTTTGAAATGGTGCCAACTTTTGTATGGTTTGCTGCTGTTGGAATTGGTGCTAGCCAAGCCTGAGCTGGATGAGGATTGTGAGCTCCGTGCAGCTGATACCATGGTGAACACTTGGAATTATATGCATTTTTTAACAATTCCACTTATGTGTGTTATATATAACCTCAACTTTATAGCACGACTTTTGTTGTGATCTGCACGATAATTCACACCACTTTAGCGACTGTCAATCGGAATGGGGAGATAAAATCGATCATACCAACGAGGAGCATGAACAGATCTATATGTTTGTGAGTATTACGACTATAGTATAAGGTGCTTCGCAACTAGCCAAGCTAATTGGTAAATGCGCTGAAACTATTTAGAAATAGGCGTTTGAACATTTCTACAGACGTGCTCCAAATTTACGCAAAACTTTTTCGTTTCCGTTTTTGGGTGATCTAAATTAATTCCAGTCTTGTTAGCGATGTGAGTAAAATAATTCTAAAAACAATACAGAACATGCTCAAATTAATGGCAAGTGCATATGTGTATATTCTCAAAATGGAACAATTTTACTGCCAAATTGCAAATTGGAGCACGCCTGTAAGAAATGATAATATGAATTGAAGATTTATACAAGGCGCACATCAAAAAGATTAAAACAAATTTAATTTTTTACATTTTTGATTTAATCATAATATATATATATATATGTAATATATATATTAAAAGTAAATGGGGTATCAGATTTTGCGGTTTGTTTAAATAGGTCTAAATCGCCCAGGCTTAGACAATACTCGGTTAAGCTTTTAGATATTTGGGTGCTGATCGCATCATAACAAGAATCTTCTCATCAAATAATAAAAGCAAAGCTTTGAAAATGTATTGATTTTAATTTAAAAAATCATAATTCGTTTCTGCAATGCTTACATTTATGTATCTCAGCCAGGCAAATTGGTTGACTATGTCATATATTAAGTTACGAGAAAATGGTATCCTTATAAGAAAAAATGGAAAATGTTCTCAAATTAAGTACAACAATTTTAGATGGAGAACAAAGCAACTCAACTTTCTCACTCACTCAGCACATGTCTCTGCTTTTAAAAGCTGAGCATAATGTTGACAACGATGATGAGTTTGGTTTTGAAATAAATACATCTGTCGCTGGCTCCAGGATAAGTATTTTTTTTTATACTCCGATTTGCTTAGGAATTCATGTTCAGGGAGAGATTCACAGCAGTGATTTGTGGAGAAAATGAAATGAAATATGGCTTATCATCTAGAATAATTTTGTACTCAGAATATTTACTTGATTCTTGATTACAAAAATGAAAAATTCTCAAAAAAGAATGTTGTATTTATGAGCACTTGCTCAGTATTATTTATACATAATACCACTTTACCTACTCAATACAAAAGTCAGTTTCATTCAAAATTTCTATTGTTTTTTATATATATTTGATCTTCAACAGCTCCTATCCCAGCTATAATTTCTTTAATCCCTTATCTCATCCGCTCATTTTATCGCAACCATTTTTTACAGTGCACAGCTGAATGTACTTACAACAGCACAAAATTCCTGGCCGCTGATCGTAAATCTCTCAACTTGCGTCGCATTCGCGATCATCTGGAGAACGATTTGGCCAACGACGAGGATGAAGAGCTGCTCTATCAGACCTACGTCAAGTGTGACAAACACGGTGCGTACTTCTATCTCTCTCTCTCTATCTCTCTCTCTCTCTGTCTCCCTCTCTTTTTCTATTGATATCCACACATCTCCCGCTCCACTAACTTGTCCCTTTCGTGCAGCTTTGGCGCAACTAAATCACAAAGGGGTGCAGTTGCTGGCCGATCGCCTGGCTTCACACGGCTGTCATCCTTACCCGGGCCTGGTGCTGGAGTGCGTCGCCAACGAGATGATATTGAACTGTCCGCCCAAGCGCTTCCACCAGACAGTGCAATGCCGTGTTGTCCACAACTATCTGCTCCAGTGCATGCAGTATCTGAAAACCATATAGATATGCAACGCAAACATATATAACAAAAATAAATAAATATGTCATATTCAAAAATACTGCAAGTTTCTCAATTATTTATTCATTTAATGTGGTTAATGAAAAGGCCCTGTTTTTAAAAACCGATGATTTAATTCATTTTAGTTAAGTAATTTTCAATTTTGTACGGTTTGAGAGTTTTCTGTGTTTCCTAGAAGCAAATTTTGGACAATTTTCCATTTTAAACCGAATCGAACTTTGGCTCCGATCACGATTCTTGTGCGTAACGTAAAAAATTAAAATAAATATTCCGGTATTTTCCAATTTTTTTTTACGGTAATCGGTTTCGTATTGGCACCTTGATTTTTAAACATTTTATGCCACGGGAATAGTTCAATATCATTTCAGCAAAAATACCAATATGGGACCAATACATATATCACATAGATCGGCCCGATTTCCTATAAAAGCAGCAGGCGGAAGAAAGCATATCCGCCTCATATGTATTCTTGATAAGGATCAAAAACTTTGTCGATCTAGCAATTTCCGTCTGTATCTTCATGTACATGAAATATATGAAATCTGAAGCCTTTAAATTTGGAATATGAGTTCTCGTATATGTTTTGGATCTGATTCGGTCTATTCTAGACAAATAATATCAGTTCCGATATGTGGGTTTTCAAAAACACTTTGAATTTAGGTTCTGATTCCGATTCTGAATCTTAATCGGTAAGCATGCGGTTCCCTTTTCAATTCCAACTCCGATTTGACACTCTGAATTTAACACTCATTCAGCAATTCATGTTTTACATTTCAGTTGCTTTGCATTTTCCATTTATTTTTTTTAAGTCTGGTCTACGTTGAATTAAAATAAAATGTTTTGGATTGCTTGATTTATTGTGGCAACTACAATTGATGAACCAATAGGTTTATATAGTCTTCTCCCGCGGCTGTTGTGGTTTTGCAGTGGAACATCTTGTGGCTTGGACGTCAACCTGGGTTCAGCATCGCAGCTCCACAGGCAGCTAAAAGCATCTTCTTCACAACTAAGAATTGGTACAACTGTACAAGTCCTTTTATATCATCATCTGAGATATAAATCACGGCTGAGGTATTTTTGCTAACACATTTGATTTTTGTTTATACGATTACAGTCTATATTATTAAATATTATATTTACAGAGACTTAAATTTAGCTACACTGCTTAACGAGATCCCCATCCAGGTGCAGTGCATCGCATTTTTTGAGCAGCTTATCGAAGCGTTTGTCGAACTTCTTTGCCTGCTTCTCGGTCAGTTCCGTTTGGGCCAAGTGTTTTGTGTACTTTTTGAGTAGCTTCTTTTTGAGCTTCTCCTGGAAAATGCCATCCGGCTGCTTGGCAACTAGTTTCAACAGCTGCACAGCCCAATCGAATTCGCTGAGCTCTTCGGCAGCTGCCCCGTTTGATTCAGTTGTTTCCAGCTTTGACTTTTTCGTGGGCGGCGCTTCATCATTGGTCTCCACTTTGTTGGCTTCGGATTCCTTGGCCGCCTTGGCTGCTGCCAACTCGTCCTGTTTGGCCTGCTTCATTTTGTTCAGCTCCTGCTCGAGTATGTCCCAGACTTGCGTGGCCTGCTGGCGAGGCATGCGCATGCAGTTGCCCACAAAGTTCTCGAACTTGGCCTTCTTGCGGGGCACATTGTCGACACTCTGCAGCCGCTGGAATGCGCTGCGGAGCGCCGGCGTCAACTGATACTCGCTGCTGTCCAGAATGGCGCGTATGATGTCCATCCAGCTCTCCTGTTTCTGGGCATTTTTGTTCTTCGGCTCCTTGGGCACAAAGTTCTGATTCGAGTACTTTTGCGCCTCCGAAATGCATTTTGTGTGAGCGACGTATTCCTCATTGTAGAAATCTTTGAGGCAGTCCATGCAGGAGACGCTCTTTGCCTGGTTGCGACAGCGCGTCTGATAGTGCTTCTCGACAGCCGGCTTTTTAACGGACTCGCCGCAAATGTTGCATGTGAAGAAAACCATATTTTTGTACGGTTTTACAGGCGGATAAACAGACGCGGTGAGTTCCACGTGCGCGCTAAGAGATTTATTTATGCTTACTTATCGTTAATCGATAGTTGCAGAGCAGCTGCCGTTCACGACCTCTCAACGGTTGAGAAGTTCATGTCGAATAACAGTTGGGCCACAGCTGTTTTACGCATTGTTATAATAGTCACGTTTTGACTATCGCACCTGTTGCAAAACCATTAAGCGCAGTACGCAGCTCAACAATCAAGGTACTAGAAAAATAACAAATAACTGCAAAACCCTTGGCAAAATGCTTGACAGGTGAATCCTTACAGTCGGTTCTGAGACAACAAAAAAATCCACAGGAACTTCCTGCATAACTTAAAATATTTAAATTAATTAAATGTACCGACCAAAACGAATCATAAGTATTTAATTAATGGAAGCAAAAAGAGCGACTAGTTGAAGAACAAGCAAAATCAATTATAGTTTAATTAGTTAAACAAAAAATCATATTATTGAATTAATTTATTTTATTAACAGATTATTTTCATTGATGTATTGTGTTCTTAATTATTTTTGAAGGCAAAACACAGCTTACCAGAGAGTCTGACATTACACATAAGCCAGAATAATAACAGTGTAGCCAAAATTAGCTATCTTTGTAAGGCTTGCTGCAATTTCCGCTGTTGGCCATTTAAGCGAATAATATAATTCAAAGTTTAGCGTCAAAAATATAAGATTTTTATTAATTTTATTATAAATATTATTAAAATCTTTTGCTGCTAAAAGCTGCCTAAAAGTTTTTAAAGTCCCATATGCACAATAATATATGATTTAAGTGACAAAGCTTGTTTTATAATTGATAATTAAAATAATTAATTTAGTTAATTTTGCCTGCTTCTTATACTTTTAATATATTTTGCGCCTCTTGTTGGCTTTTTTCTATTCAACACGTGCGGCAACATTGGCCGTCAGCTTAACCGACTGCATAAATTTTGGCATATCCAGCAAAAGAATATGATGTTGGACGCATGGAACGCTACGATAAGTGATCAAGCACGGCAGCATGATGAGCAGCAGCAGCACATTTAATCTTGTAGTATACGTTGCACATCTTTTGGCTTTTTGCGTGCTCCACCTGTCTGGCAGCACTGGGCAACAATATGCGTGACAGTCTCGTAGCAGTCAGCCCTTAACCGACTGCACGAACCTTTGCCATCTCTAGCAGCGTAAAACAGCTGTTGGACGCATGATGTGGTTGTCTTTATTGAAATTGCAACGAATCGCGCCGCACAGCATCAGCATCAGGATGAGCATCAGCAGCAGCAGCACAGTGTTGACGGCTGCTGAGCAAAATGCAATGCCCGCAAAATACGAACGCCAGCCAAATGTGCTGCGAAAAAAACTATCCTCGGTTGTGCCGGGTTCGGTGAATCTGCAGGTGCTCGGAGCAGGAGCAAATGGTTCGCCCAGCGCCGTTTACCTGTTCACGGATCAGTCGCGCTACCTATTCAACTGCGGCGAGGGCACACAGCGACTGGCACACGAGCACAAGACGCGCCTGTCGCGCCTCGAACAGATATTTGTCACCCGCAACACATGGAAAACTGTGGGGGGATTACCGGGCTTGGCGCTCACTATTCAGGATGCTGGTGTGCGCAATGTGGGTCTGCATGGACCCCCACATCTGGACACCATGCTGCAGAGCATGCGTCGTTTTGTGGTGCTCAAGCATCTGCAGATGCAGACGATAGATGCCACTGAAGGGAATCGCTTCGAGGATTCCATCTTGAGCGTGGAGTCGGTGGTGCTGCGCAGCGAACAGCAACCGGAGCAGCCAGTCATCAGTTATATATGTGCACTCAAGCCACGACCGGGTGCCCTCAATCTGGTCAAGTGTGTGGAGCAGGGAGTGACGCCGGGTCCGTTGCTGGGGCAGCTCAAGAATGGACACGACGTAGTCCTGCCCTGCGGCAAAGTGGTTCACTCCGCGGACGTGACCGAACCGGGCGAGACGGCGCTCTCCTTCGTCTTCATTGATGTGCCCAGCGAGGATTATCTGCAGTCTCTGCAGGCACAGGCGCAAGAGTACAAGAAACTCGCCGCCACGCAGCTCACCGAGGTGGCGGTGGTGGTGCACTTTACTCCCGCAACGCTCACAGACCATCCGGACTATCGTCGTTTCATGGATCAGAACTTTTCGCAGTGCACGCAGCACATCTATCTCAACTCGCCGATGAATCCCTTCTCCGGTTATGCGGCTGCGCATCGCATTCAGTATCAGCTGCATCAGCTGGAGCCACACATCTTTCCGCTGCTCGCCGAGTCGGACGAGCTGCAGCAGAGCTGCCCGAGCAGCATGCTCAGTCACAGCCTGAAGAAAACCAAACTGAAAGAACAGGAAAATCTGGAGACAAATCACGAAACGGAGCCAAAGCAAGTGGATGGAATGGTTATGAAAACGGAAGCGGAGGCGGAAGCGGAAGCGGAACAGGGTGTCACCTCAATGGCCAGTTTTCATTTGAGGCCCAAGAAGGGTGAGTGGGATATATACACACATTCATATACCTATGTGGGATGGGAGTATCCACTTCATCAACGTATCAAAGTATTTTATTTTATTTATTTTATTATTTTTGATTAATAATGCAGATCCAAAATATATATTTCTTGCCTTGGACACGTTCGTCAGTTGCCCTAATTTTTCAAGCCATAAAATTCCAATTCCAATTTGATTTGCACACAATTTTAAAGTACTTGTCAATGCTTATGCTGCAGGACTGGATCGCACACTGGAGGCCAAGCTGACGCCGCTGGAGTACGTCAAGGAGACGCATGCGGTGCCCGGTTTCACAGAGCTGCTCGCCCAGTTGCACAATGAAGCCCAACTACAGCGACCAGATGGAGCAGTTAGCAGCTATCCACGCATCATATTCCTCGGCACTGGGTCCTGCATACCGAACAAGACGCGGAACGTCAGCTCCATTCTCATCCAGACAGCGGCGGAGGCGTTTATGCTGCTCGACTGCGGCGAGGGCACCCACGGCCAGATTGTGCGTCTCTATGGACGCGAACGCGCACAGCAGATAATGCGTCAGCTGCATGCTGTTTACATCTCGCATTTGCATGCGGATCATCATATTGGACTCATTGGCCTGCTGCACGAGCGACAACGATTGATGCCGGCGACACCATTGCTGCTGCTTGCACCCCGTCAAATCGAGCCCTGGTTGCAGTTCTATAATCGCCAGATTGAACCGATTGCGGATGCGTATACGCTGGTCGGGAATGGGGAGCTGCTGGATCAGCCGCTGGCCGACGAGCGGGTGCAGCAGCAGTTGGGCATTGCCTCCATAGCCACCTGCCTGGTGCGCCACTGTCCGCATGCCTACGGTATCAGCTTAACGCTGCACGCACAGCACGAGGGTGAGCCTATCAAGTTGACCTACAGCGGCGATACGATGCCCTGTGCAGATTTGGTGCAGCTGGGCCGGAACTCAACGGTGCTGATACACGAGGCTACCATGGAGGATGACCTGGAGGAGGAGGCGCGCATCAAGACGCACAGCACCGTCTCGCAGGCCATTCAACAGGGTCGCGACATGCAGGCGAAGCACACCATTCTCACCCACTTCTCGCAACGCTATGCCAAATGCCCGCGTCTGCCCAGCAGCGAGGATATGCAGCATGTGGCCATTGCCTTCGACAACATGCAGGTGACTGTCGAGGATTTGAGGCACTATCACCGGCTCTATCCAGCCCTGTTGGCCATGTATGCCGAGTACACCGACGAGCTGGAACAGCGCGCTGTTAAGCGAGAGCTAAAACAGGAAAGGAAACGCAAACTGGCTCAAATGTGATCTTCGAATTCAAGTTTATGCGTGACAGATATCTGCAAGAAACACATTTTATGTCAAAGATAACGCTTATACCAGTGAGCAATTTGTGATTTGAATATAATTGTGCTTGGAATGCCTAATTACATCTAAAAAGCTGCCTAGCATGAAAAACGAGTTGTTAAATTAGCATATTAAAATCATTTGTAACATTTTTTATACATTATACATTTCATATACTCTTTGCAAATGCTAGATTGTTATTTGTACTTGTTAAATGCGCTCACAACTTGTATGAAATTATAGTTGACTTCTCATTACACTCGACAAATGTAAAAAAAAAATAAATAAATAATCTACAGAAATATACACTGCTAAAATATACTATGAAAATAAGAGTTCATATTAAATGTAAGCTTAAATTGTGAGACAATGTTTATACGAGTGAATAAATTGTGATGAGATTATGCCGATATCAGATTTTAGCATGCTGAACATGCCAAACCCACGTAATTGTAGTTGAAGCTCGCTTAAGAAAAAAACCTATTCAAATTAAAATTGTATGCATTATTTGCTGAAAGGAATGTTTGTAGATGTGTCCAATAAGATTGAGATTAACTACTTCATACGAAAGAGCACTTTGTGATAAGATATGCCGGGAAGCTACAGAAAAAAGAAATATATATTTATATATATATCAGATATGTGTCAATTCCATCAATTTGTAAAACTCGATCAAAATTAAGGCAGCTGCGTATGAGCCTATTTTGAAGTAAAGAATCGCACATATTGGGAAAAAGTTTTATTTTATTTATTTTTCTTGCGATAAATCACAGATATCTGTCACGTGTTAACTTTGTTAAGCTTTAGCTGATTGCTAAACTACTTACAATGAAAACTTGTATTTATTATTGGAAAAAAGAAAACTACAATTTATTTTGTTGTTTTTTGGTGTTTGTTTTTATTTATATGTTTACTTTAATTGCTTAGTTTGCATTCGCTTGCAACAGGTGTCTGTGTAATAAACGCTCATAAAATTACAAATTTAGTTCTTCAATATTATGATGTAAATGTATAATTATCGCATATTAATCTATTAGCATTGTCGACACAACAAAAGGCCACTTTTTTTTTTTTAGTATTTATAATTTATCCATTTTTTAGTCAATAAACATTGTATATTTAAGGCACTTGTGGTGTTCAACGATTTCAAATGGCGATTTCTCAATTGATTCCTACTCAAAAATTTAAATATTTTATTTTGCTTCTTTTTTTTTCTGTGATTTTTTTTTTCAGTTTTATTATTATTTTTTTTCTTTTTTTTGGAAATTAGCTGTGACTAGTTAAAATTAGTAGGTAAACGAAAAAAATAAGAATATAACAAAATATCGAGGCTTATGCTATTATTTTAGTTTAGCTGGTGATATTTGGTGTGTGTATGCTTGTGTGTGTGTGTGTGTGTGTGTGTGTGTTGGGGAAAGGTGTGTTGTGTGTTGTGTGTGGCTCAAACTTCTGATTAATATTTTTGTTTTTGTTTTTGTTTTATAAATAAACATAATTTCAACATTTCTTTAAAAATAAATAAATAGTTGTACATTATTTAAATTAAAGAGAAACACATCGGCAAAGATAAGCAGCTGATATTATTTTTTTTTTTAACAACAATTGAAATTATAATGAATTATAATTCATATAAATAATTAATAATTGGTTCTGCTTTGGCTGCGGGTCAAGTTTTGCTAGACTACAAATTCATTGAGTTTAGAGATGATCGCTTCATAGTTGTCCTACTTCATCTACTACTTTACCCCATCTGCGGCTGCCAAAGCAGAAAACAAATATCTAAACGGTTCTCAACACTGCATCATTTCGAGTTAATTGGTTCAGGCACGTTCCACGTAGTTGCCGGGGAATGTGCCAAAGCAGCCCGTTCGCTGCGAGGTGCCCACAAACCAGCCATCGTCGCACTTCTCCAGCACATGCACCAGATCCCCCTCCAGCACCTCCAGCTCATCCGAGTTCTGTGGTCGGTACTTGTACAGTGCCCGATATCTGTGATTTTTCAATTACAAAAGGAATTTAATCAATGGTCAAATATTTATATGATTAGTCGTTCGTCACTCACGTCACTGGCTCCGAGCTGGTGTCCACGTGCAGAGCGTCTGTCTTGTGCAGCTGTCGGGTCTCCTTGAGAATGCCATTCGGTGGATGTGCTCCGTTCTGGGTCAGCGTATTAAACTCCTGATTGATATTTGTGCGCATCACGTCCAGATTTGGGCGCAGATTTGTGGTGCTCTGTGTGCTGATTACCGTTGTCGTTCTAGCTGCAATATCTTCGGCACCAATGTCGGTTAGAACCTGTGCACATAGATTAATTGGAAGATTAGAAATGAACAAGGGTATTCAACTTTATTAGAAATTGATAAAGAAGCGTAGAACTGGAGTCACTGAAGAATTCAAGATAAAGCTAAAGTAAAATACTTAAGATGTTAAGATGGATAAGAATAAGATAAATACTACTCATTCAATTAGGTGGCAATCGAGTAGAAGTACAAAAAGTGTGAATATTTTTATTTTAAGGCAATTAATATGACAAACCCACTATGGAGGACTCGCCGCTGACAAGAGTAAGATAATGGTGAAGTAAAAGTCAAATCCAGTTGTTCTAGTTGAATGAAGATGACTAAGTTGACCCTGATATCTCAGTTAAATATATAAAATTTTCCCATATTTCCTTTAAATAGCTTAGCACACTCAAATGTAAGCAGTGGTGGATGCCATGGAACAGAAGGGTCAGAAAGGTCGATGGCAAATGAGCAGTAAAGAGATCAATACCGGAATGCAAACATTGGATAATGTTTGGGTGGTTTTTACCTGATCTTGATGAAGTTTTTACAGTTGATCATTAATATGTCAAGATATATTGTCTATCACTTGAAAGACTAAATCTTGAAAGTGGTGTCTTCTTTTACTGTCGACAATTGATATTCGAAAAGAGGACAATTATCGATGAAACGAAAATAAACTTGATCTGCGCTTGATATGCGAGAGCATACATCCTAAATATCTTTGAGATACAGACGGGCATACGGACATGGCCAGATCAACCTACTGGAAGCATACCGTAAAATTCAAGGTACGTGTACCCGAATCTGTACCGGAATTTCTATTAGTTATTTACCAAAATCTGAACCGAAATTAATTGCATTTAGACACACTGAACGATACCCTGTGTTATTTTGAGCTCACCTCCACATAAGAGACTGGGAAAATGCCCTTGCGATTGGCTATTTTTCCCTCAAACCAATTGCCATCGACGCGACGGGTGAGTGTGACCAGTTCGCCCTTGTTGAGGGACAACTCGACACCGGACTGAGCCTGGAAGTTGTACTTGGCCCGTGCCTGACCCTCCGAGGGACGCTTGGATGGCGTGCGAGCTCCGTCGCGACTGACAATCTGTTAACAGAAGAGTTGCAATTAATTTATAAATAATTGTTTAATAACAATAAGAAACTGACCTCCACATAACTAGCCGGCAGCAGTCCAATCATCGCATTGTGTTCGCCCTCATACCAATTGGGATCGATCTGTCGCCTTATATAGATTGTGTCGCCCTTGCGGAATGAGAGCTCCCTTTTTGCAAATATGAAAAGAAATAGAGGATTAGAGGATTAGAATTGCGAAAGCTAAGAGACAATTTCACAGCTTACTTGGAGGTCTGTCCCTGGAAATTGTATAGCGCCCTGGCGACTGTTTTGGGGCCCACCAGCGACTTGAGCGTCACGTCTGTGGGGAAGTCATCGTAGCGATTGAGGGCGATGGGCGATTTCTGTGAGGGTGTGAAATTGTCGGTGTGTCGTCGCGAATTCATGTCCTGCAGCTCCTGTAGATACTTGCGTCTGCGCTCCTCCTGATACAATTTCTGCATATGCTCCGCTTGTCGTATTGCTAATTCCTCCTCCGACAGGTTCTGCTTGTACTCATGCCTTATCGGTGTCTTGAAGTGTATGTTGATGTCTGTATCGAAATAACAATAACAATTTGGTGTTTCTATTATTACTCGAGCATAGCACTTGCAAATGGCCAAGAAGCGTTAGCTTAGCACAGTTTGTTGGTTGGTTGCTTGGCTGGTTGGTTGGTTGATTGCTTGGCTGGTTGGTTGCTTGGGTTCGCAGCTCAAACTCGGCTTAGAAACATTACAAACGAAGCGACGCTAAAAATATTAACTTAAGGAAGGAGCACAACTGTAAGACGAGCTAACCACAAAATAATAAAAAAAAAAACATAAGAAAATATTGTCGCGGCTATTACGAAACCAGAGCGGGCTTATCTGTAATCGTATATAGCTGTATCTGTAACTGTCTACGTATATCTATATCTATCTCTATCTCGTACTCCATCTCTAGCTGTGTGTCGCCTTAGCTGTTGCTTTATCTGAGCATGCCAATTGGTAAGCAAATAAACAACGCTCAGTGCTCAGTGCTCAGTGCTCTTGATGAGCGCACGCATCGCTAAGCAGATAGACGAGAGTTTTAGAGATAACCCGCCCCAACAAAGGTCCCAGCTGCGAAAGTATCAACAAAAAAAAAAAATAATAAATAAATAAATAAATAAAAACAACACTGCTCGAGACACTCGTTTTCAAATTGAATTAACATTTCTCATTGTATCGAAAATGAGCCGCAATTGAAGTTAATGTTTGGCTCGTTAGGCTCCACTGATAGCTAAATGAGCCGCCAATTGAAACGAAAGTGCTTCCAACTGTCTGCCAACAGCCAAGTGTTTCTTAATTCAGCTCTTCGAGTAGCTTATCGCCTGGCATATAAATGTGAGAAAGGCTTGTGTCCGGCTAATAAACATAATCGAAACTATTAGGCTCCCTCACATAACCATGGGCGTAGCCAACCACATCTCAACTTTACCCAGACTCAACGTGGCTTACATTCAAATTTATGAAACAAATTACAATTTGCCCCCCTCCTCCAGCTGCACTTTACGCAATCGGGGCTTTCCCCGGCTACGCCCTGGCATATAACAATATTATAAAGTATTGGGTGTCAATTATGAGATCTTCGATTAATAAATTATGTTCGGTATATGTAGGAAAATGTGTCTTAAGGGGGAGATTACTCTAACAACTTTCTTACTTTATCAAGAAAATTTTAAATTAAATAAATTCTTGATTAGTTGATAAAAATTAACTTTCAATTTTTAGATTATTTTATTTTATTATTGCAAAAACATCGATTCTTCTTCGTCTTAATACAAAGATTTAAAAATCAATAGCAATATTTTAATACCCTGCCAGAGAATGCTGGAATTTTCCTACGCAATGCGTGAAACATTAAGAATTGCATTACATCTGCCTATATATATTAATTTATGTATATTTTAATTTATTTTTTATTGAAAAAACCTTGTGATATTTGAATAAAAAGTAGAAAAGTCAACTGAATTGTTTTAATACACTATTAGAGAGATATTAAAATTTCTTTAAGAAATGCAAGATGCTCCAAGGAATTGTATTGTATTTAATCTGCATCGCACAGAAGGAAAGATATCTATTCCTAAAATCAGAAACAAGTTGGACCGTGTCATATGATTTATAAAAATATTCGTTGAAAATGTCTAAAGTAAATCAAAGTATTTTTTAATAGGAGTTCAAAGAAGGAATATTAACCTGATTTATAAATATTTGTTGAAAATAAGTCAAGATATTTGAAAGCATATTTTATAAGACTATCACATTTCTATAATTTGTTTTATTAAAATATTCAACTGACTTAAAAATATTCTGCGAAACTAGTATAATTTATAAGACTATCATCTGCCATGCATATCTTTTTACTAAAATGTATTTAAATTACAAACAAACAAATTATTTTAGCTAGTCAAATAATTAAAACTGGAATTGTGGAAAAACAAGTCCAGATTAATGTTTTGAAGTTGCTGAAAAGCACAAGATAAATAAAAAGCCATCAACAGATGCAAATAAACATTTAACTGGGGTGATTTACTAGTCTAACAAGACGTAGTCTGTATCTGTATCTGTTTTGGCCTTGTTCCGGATGGTTGGGAGTCTTCTCGACCATTTGCATATAACGTGACCGAGTTTCTCATGAACTTGGGAGTGAATTAACATGACGCTCAACTGATATGCATGCCAGTTAAACAATTGAATAATGAACAAAGTCACAAAAACAAATTCTAATAGAATTGCGCAGCAGCCGATAGAGTCGTAAAAACCTAGACCCTCCACCCAACCCACCCATGCCCCTTCTCGATTCTCAAACGAATCAACAGTAAATAGAAATTTACTTTTGTATATTTGCCTCAAGACACTTTCAGGGCAACTTGTGTGTGTGTGTGTGTGTGTGTGTTTGTGTTTTTTTTTGGGGGTAGGGAGCTGTGCAACTGTGTAAATATTTGTTTGCCCAAGCAATGACAAAATGCTTAAAAAACTATCAGCCATAAAGCACAGCAACAACAATAATAATAATAATAATAACCACTTTTGGTTGTTGAAAAAGTTAAATTGTCACTTGAGAGATTTTTCACTTTCACTGATTTGTTATAAAGCCGCAATTTGAAAGTGTTGCAAATTTCCATCTTTCACTACACACACACACACACACCGTCACACACATAGATACACAGATACACAGATACACCTATGCACTTGCACACCAAGTTATGCCGGCTTTTCCATGACTGTTTCTGTTGTTCGAGCTGGTTGTTAATCAGCTTTTCTATGCCACTTAGTGCTCTGTGGCATGTCTCCCCATTTCCCCTTCTTTGAATTAGTCACCCAGTTAAGCAAAATCAGCGGCAACTCATCAGATAGTCGACGAAGGCTATACGCCCAGCTGATAATGCCACACCAGAAGCACACACACGAACCAAAAACTGAACCACGATCTGAGTGCGGCACGTACCCAACTGCTCTGAGGCACACGTTGCGCTCAACTGAAACTGAAACCGAATCTGCAACTGAATGAAACTGAAAGACTGTAAAACTGAGCACTTGAACAAACTGGGCAACTGAGCAACTGGGCAACTGAGCAACTGAGCAACTGAGCAACTGAGCAACCGAATAGACTGAGAAAGCTGAGCGCCAAAAGCACCTTTTCGAGTTGCTCGCGTTAAATTGTTTGCTTATCGTCGTATAACGAGTACCCACAAATCTCACGTTTATTCGGAAATTTCAGTTGTTGTTGCTGCTGCTTCTTCTTCTTCTTCTTTTTAGTGTTGTTGTTGTTGCAATTGTTTACGAAGTGTGAATTATTCGACTTTGGCTACATTGGGGCAATTAACTCACGCACTGCTGATAAGAATTGAGTGACACCTCAACAATTGTGATTTAGAAAAATCGGTGAATTTACTACAGAAAATACACTCGGAAAAAATTCAACCTAACAAAAATCGACCTGCATATTATAAAGTTATTCTTGTTTTTAGAAATAATTTCGAAATATACGAAAACAAATTAAAATTAGAAAGTATTTTTCTATTTTGCAGCAAATACTTTGTCTTATGATGAATATATTTTGAAGGCTATACAATGCAGATATGCCAAACCAATATTATTATATATAATTATTATTATTCAGAAAGAAGTAACACAATTTGCTTATCGACTACGATATTGGTTTTTTGTTTAGTTGTTTGGCTTAGAAACCGCGTAGCTCATTGGGAAGTGGCACAAGTCACGAACGAAGGGTCGAATTCGAATCGCAAGCATTTGGCAAATCTTGAAATACTAATCTGTAGTAAAAAAAACAGGTAATATAAAAATGTTGTTGGGTACGCATATTAAATCACACTGGAATTAAGAAATCTTTTTATACATTTTACAAAAATCTAAGCTTGAATTAAAAAATGAAAGACTCTCGTTTTATTTAAATATAATTTCTAAGGTGAGCTGCCCCGTCGCTTCTCTAAATTTTATGAAGTTTTTTTTTCTGAGTGTATTGAATATACACTTACATTTCTCAATTAACAGCAACTAATCATTGAGAACTATGACGCAGTCTTTTGTATTGTGAATGGAATTATCTACCGAAATAATCAAATAAATTCTATACCACAATTTGACCTGAATAATCCATAAATATTTATTTACTTAATTTGTTCTTTTTTTTCTATTTTGGTATATAAGTTAGAAACTTTTGCTGTATTCTCGACTGAACTAATTGTTTGTTTTAAACATTTAAAAGATAGTAAATTGGATAAGGAAAGAAATACTTTTTCAACAAGGCAGACAAACCAAATTTTCATTAGCTGAAAATTCCATAAGACTGAGTTTTATCTATTTCGTAGAAGTATTTTAGAGCTTAGCTTAACTAGAAAAAAAATTTCTGCTTGATTTAGTAATTTACATCTTATGATAAACATTAGAGTTTGTAAGTTAATAATTCAAAATCTGATAATCCTTCTTGAATGCGTTGCCTTTCAATAGTTTTGAGTAACAATATTGCTTCAAATATGTTTTTTGCTTTTGTGTTGTATTTTTTGCTGTACTGCAATTTATTTCGAATGAAAACGAATTCCCAATTCGATATATATTGGAGTATATGAAAAATATGGAAATTATTTGAACCAGCAAAAAACATATATAAATAAAAAGAGATCAGCAAACAATAAACAATTAACACTGCTGCTAAAGATCGATGCACCTCAAAACGCATAAAACGGTGATGAACTTGCTGCAACCGATATCGATATGGAGAGAAATATATATAAACACAGAGAGAGAGTCTTATTATATCTCTCTTACTCTCTCACTCTCCCACTCTCTCGCTCTCACTCACTCCCTCAATCTCCCTCTCTCTCTCCCACTCTCTGTGTATCAATTGCGCTCTTGTTCTTTCTCTGATAACAAGTTTTTTGTTTTGTTTTGGGTTTTGCACAAGGCACCTCGTGAGAAAGTGCCGAATCGGAAGGTCGTTTAAGCAAATGAGAAAGTGAACGTTTTGCTAGGGGGCGTGGCAGGGGGGGCGGCTGTTGTGGCAAGTGGCTTTCTTTTCAAAAAGGGCGTTCAGTGGCGCAGTTATAATATATAAGCGCAGTACTAACTGGCACTTTGTTGTCGTTGTTGCTGCAGTTGCTGCTGCTGCTGCTGCTGCTGTTGTTGTTGTTGTTGCTGTTGTTGTTGCTGCCACATGAGCAGCGGCATGGAGGCACCTATGGCATGTCGATTGGCCAAATAGGCTTGACGCTGTGCCGGCGCCGGTGTGTGTGGCAGACCGACAATGTGATAGCTCATTGCTGTTGTTGCTGTTGCTGTTGCTGGCAGTGGTGGCACCATTGGCGCTGCTGTCTCATAATCAAAGCTGCGTCGCAGCCACACGATCTTGCCACAGTTGGGCATGTCGCAAACGCTGCGATGCAGCGCGCCAGGCGTTAAACTGTCGATGTTGCCGTTCTGGTTGCTGTCTGCACCACTGCTCTGAGGACGCTGCGACCAATTGTTGTTGAGGCGCCAACTTAGCTGCTGTTGCTGCCGTTGTTGCTGCTGCTGCAAGTTGTCATCTGTCAGATCTAAGTCATTGCAGCTGCTGTGCAGCTTTTTATGCGGTTGTCGCCAGTGTACACGATTGCCACCACCAGCAACTGTTGTACTACGTCTGCTGTTCCGATTGCTGTTGCTGTCGATGTTGGTGTTGCTGTTGATGTTGCCATGGGGATGCTGCCCCGCGTAGGTGTTGCTGCGTCGCGGCGCTAACGTTTGATGTATCATGCTCTCTCTCTCCCTCTCTCTCTCTCTCTCTCTCTCTCTATTTATCGTGATTATTTTGTATATATAATTTATAATTTTCTCTTTGTTTTTTTTTGCACTTGCACCACTCAAAGTTGCATTATGTAAGTGGGGAAATATGACGCGAGTCGCGTTCCAATTTTAGCCACATTTAATTGGGAAATGCTCGAGCGTCTGACGTTTTTTTGGCACGGATAAGTGAAACTTACTAAATGAAAGTCCGCGACAGGTAACTAAACTAACATCCACCTGGGGCACAACCAAGCAGTGGCCAAGTTTTGTTTTGTTGACGCATCGCCCTCATATTTTGGCCATGGCAACGTGCTAGCCGCGACTTGGCTCTTGGCTCTTGCCTCTTGGGGGTGGGTTTTCCACGCATTCCATGGAAATTGAATGGAGCTTCGGGTTTTGCGCTGCTCGTTCGGTTCTCGGTTCTCGGTTTCGGCTTGGGCCTTGGGCAGGTGGCTCACGGTCTAAGCGGGTCAACGTTGTCCGGTGTCTTTGGTGTTATTGCTGATATCGATTAGTTTGGTCAACTAATGCGAGGCGCACCTTCAAAATAAAATTGCACCAATTGCGGAAATTTTGTTGCGGTAGTAAAACAGAGCGCAAAATGAGCGGCATTTCGCAAAGGTCATTGAATGTTGAAGCACGCAGTGGCGTAACCAGAAACAGCAGGAAAGGGGGTGGCCACAAATTACGCGACTGATTAGATTTTAAAAGGAAATTTTTTATGGGCGATTTGTCTTGGAAGTCTCTAAGAAACTTAACTATCAAGGCCGCAAAACTAAAGTTTGACCTTTCCCATTTTTTAATACATTTTAATTTAAAAGCGGGCATTTGCTATATAATCATACAAATAAATCCTCAATTATCTTTCATATTTTTTCTTTCTTTTGATATTTTTGGTCAAACAGCATTTTAAAACATGAATATATCAGTACCAATCAACTAAATTAGTTAATTCGATAAACGCAAAAAGACTTAGGTGTTGGATAAATATTTAATAAGAACTATTTTAAGTCACTAACAATGAGGTGGAAGAGTTGCCAGACCACCCTTTATCTAGAGCTTATTCAAGCCAATTTGTTCTGTACTAAAAAAAATAACTTTATAGTCATTGATCTCTGATATACTAAAAAATTTACAAAAATTAGTATATTCAAAAAACAGCTCACATGCAAATACTGTCTATGATACTGGAGTAATATATTTTTAGGTCCAACTTAGGTTTAGATAAAATAAACTGACACTAAGAAATATTAAATTAGGTTAGGCGGTTGTAGGCTATGATTGGCTCGTTGTGGTACCATATTCGGATCTGATCAGAGACGAAGCTCCCAATTTTGGCTAGTCCAATGTCTACCAACTCTGACAGATTAGACGAAAGGGGCTACCCAGGGTAGCAAGTTGTTTCCTGGCTAGACCAGATCAGAAGCAGAAGAAGTGTTCCGAAGATACTTCTTCTTTTTCCCTTTCTTTACAGCTTCTGTAGTATTCATTATAGGGTGACTGGGATCTATTAGCAAGGATACCGACTAACCAGTGTCCCTTTATAGCAAGGATTACTGCAGAGTAGCTTGTGCAATTGAGATAATACAACTCTATGCTGTGTTTTGTGTTTATATTGGGCCATTTTGGTGGGCTATGCCATCGCAGTTTGCATTTAGCCATTTGTCATTTGATCTGCGTATATTCTCTTTCTTGATTTTGAGCTTACAGCTAGCCAGAGGCATATATATACCTTCCTTATCAGTGAGGAGTGGTAATAGTGTGCCTTTCCTGACTAGCTCATCAGGTGACCAGACCCAGATCCATATTAGGCTGATAACATGCTGCTTAGCCATCTCCTGAAGAGATTTGCGACAGCTTTTACAAATATTTACAGTCCTTGAGCTTATTTAAAATAGATTTTTTAAATATTTCACTGACCTAGTCTAATCGGGCTGATCATGATTTGAATACATCTAAAGCTGTAGTTGAAGTTGTTTGATTTACTGTTATTGAACTATTTGAAATAGAGCCAAGTGATTTTTAGGATAACTTGACTATTTGAGAAGCTACAGATTTCTTTTGTGGGAAATTCCCTTTAAAGGGGTAGAAGTAATGATAGTTTCTCCTTGATCGCAGTGATTTCCGCTTGAAAAACTCTACAATTATTAGGTAGTCGGAAATAATATTTTATATTCATCCAACATGGAAGTAAGTGGTTGCACTTGGTTCCACTTGGGAGTTGTGGATAATTCTTGAGGATAGAATTGTTGTAAGTAGGCATTCAAGACATCGCCTGGAGTGGTCTGCAGACTGCCAGTTTACACAGTATCGGTCT
This sequence comes from Drosophila anomalipes, assembly GCA_035041615.1. Lineage (NCBI taxonomy): Eukaryota > Metazoa > Arthropoda > Insecta > Diptera > Drosophilidae > Drosophila > Drosophila anomalipes. Next base: position 165,716 of record JAWNKZ010000041.1, read on the forward strand.
AATAATTTATAACATAATAAACTTAAAGAAACTTAGATCATTATCAACTTAATCTAGGGGAGGGATCCCTCAACAGTGCCATAGCTTCACTCTATGAAATCATTGCAATGCACATTCAATAATAATTACAATAGTAAAATCGAATACACTTTTATCAAACCTCAATAAAATCTCGTCAAATCAAATAAAACATTAGATTTATTCGATCAACGCTACTCGAGTTAACATATATTCAATTTTAGTAAGATTGTCAGAGTTAACCCAATGTTAAAGAGATTATCAGCCAAGGACAACTGATCCGTTTTTAGTGCATCTTAGTAAGCAGCGATTGTGGCAAGCCCAATAATAATGTGGGCATTCAAGAGACTCACCTGTACCCGAATCAATTTGGTCACCATTGCTGTAGGTGTAGGGCTCGTAGGATGGGTGGTTCTGTAGCGGTTGTGGCGGTATTGGTGGTGCTGCACTCGAGTCAAAATCTACGCCAACAATTTCAAAGTAATAGTACAGAATATGTGTAAATTTCGAATCGAATGAAAACCAATTAATTTAAAGCCAAGTCTTGTGAAGCCAGAACCCAAATTGAGAACCAAAGCGGAGAACGCAACTACCAAAGGATTATCGCAAATGCAAAAGCTACCAGGTGGAAGATCCTACGGACCCTACACAACCACTGCTGCACCACTCGATTGAAGGATGTTACCTTTAAATGTGACTGCCATGCTGCGCTTGAGACGCTCCAAACTGCTCACCGGGCACCGACGCGCTGTGGTTGTGGTTGGGCTGCTTGCATCGGCACCATCCGGCACATAGCGTGCCTTGGGCCGGTGCTTGTGTGGCTCGAACGGTTGATTGGCAAAGAAGTCGTGATCGTAGCTGGTTGTCTGCAATTTGGCCGGTCGCAGCGGTGACGTAGAACTGGCTCGCACCACCGTGTGCCTGAGTGGTTTTTTGGGCAGCGCCGGTGTGCGCTGTGGATGCTTGTGTGCCACCCAATCGCCGCTCAAATGTGGCGATATACTCTCGTGCACATCCCGCAAATCGGCCAGCGAGGTGGATAAATAACGCTGAGTTGCACTCTCTGGCGATTCGTATCGATTGCGTAGTGTCTGCACTTGACCCACCGTTGCACCACTGTTGCTGCTGTGGCTGCGCGTGGGACTTGCCCCACAAGGTGGCAACAACCCGGCCGTCTTGCTAATGATGTCAATGTGCGGCATTAGCAGACCACGCTGACGACGACGTCCACGCTCCGGCGATGGGGTTGCACCACGCAACTCAAACGTGTGGGTGAGGTGGGTGACATCCGGTGACGACGGTTTGGTGTTCTCCTTTAGCAGCGCATCCGTTGCGTTGCTCGGGGCGTCTTTTGATCCTGCCTGGAAATCAGGATCGCTGCGCGCCTTCCGCAGCGAGCTAAGCCCAAAAAAATCACGCCGTTCATTGGATTGGTCGCGCTCAATGCTCTCGAATTTCTGTTTCATCTTCTGCACCTCGCCGGTGTAGACGCGTTGCAGATAGGAGCTGGAGCTGGCCGAGATCTGCGACTGTGGCGATAGACTCCTGGAACGATAGTAGGCATCGTATAGCTCAATGCTGCCATCTTCTGAACCAGGCTCGTAGCTGAGCTCCTGCTCCTGATGCACCTGACGTTCCTGGAGCACCTCTTGCTCCAGCTCCCGCTCCCGATCCCGCTCCCGTTCCCGCTCTCTTTCTTGGCTGCCTTCGGGCGGACGATCGGGCGGGCTGTGCAAGTGAAAATTTACGCGTGCAGCTGGCCGCTCACCATATATACCACTTAGATCGGTCAGAGAGTTGCTCAGCTCCGTGTGGACAATGTGACGCTTGCGGGCCAACTGCCTTGCCTGCATGTTCTGCTCGATGAGACGCATTACCTCCGCCTCGTCCGGCGAGCTGTCCTCGCGTGCATGGTAAATGGTCTTGGATGGCTCCTCGAACTGACGCTCCTCAAAGTATTGAATCTTTTGGTTGATCGGTGGCTCCTTCGATTCGTGCAGCTGGACTGCAGCAACTTTCGGTGGCTTCGTTACTTGCGCCTTGGGCTGTGGACGGGGTGGCACCTCGGGTGGCGGCTTGCACAGCGTTAGTTCGGCATTCTTGGCAGCAATGGCACCGCGAGTTTCCCTTGCCACCACCACCGGAGATTGGCTGCGAGTGGGTCGGGGCAGCGTTTGCGATTGCTCCTCGCGCTTGCGCAACACTGGACCCAGGAGCTGCTCCTTGCTGATGTTCGAGTTGCAGCGAACCTTGAGAGTATTCGCATGGCTGCTGGGTTTCGAGCCCTTCTCCACGGTGACCACAAACTGCTCCTCCTCCTCCACAGCACCAGCAGTGGATTTGCGATTGCCGGCATAGATCTCATTCAGCTGCTGTGTAATCTTTTTGATTTGATCCTTGGACAGTGTGCTGACCAGATCATTACTCAAGTGCCGATCCGTCTGGGCCTGCGATTGTGGCTCTCTGGTGAGCTCTAGACTACTGGCCAGATCCGCAACCGTATTGCGTCGCCATTGACGCTGGATGGGTGGCAATTGTGCCTCCTCTCGCTGTTGCTGCTTCAGCAGCTGCAGTTGCTCGAAATTCTCGCGCAAATCCTCCACCGACTTCTTCTTGGAGTGCAGTGCCTGATCGGCTTCGTGTCGCCACTTGAGTGCATTCACATCCTTGGATCGAAAGTGCAAGTCGCGCTCACGTTGGTCCAGCTGCAGCTTGCCAACCAGATACTGCAGCTCCTTCTCGGCACGCTCATGCAGTCGCACCTTGCGCCACTCATCAAAGTCCAGCAGCTCGGCATCCTTGCGCAATGGATGAAAATTACTGGCGGACGTCGCTCGCTCCAGCTGCCCAACGCGCTCCAGTGTACTGTAGAAACGATTCAGCTCCGTGAATCGTTCACAGTTGTTGCGATAACGACAGCTGGGACTGTGCCGCTCCAGATGGGTGAGCGAGGTGGCGCTGTGTGCTAGTTCGCCACACTGATAGAGTCCTCCTCCAGTGCCGTTGCCGGCAGCAGCAGCAGCCGCCTGCTGCACCCTCTTGCTGCGATCATCGGCGCTGCTCAAGCTGCTGGCACGCACCACCGCCTGCTGATCCGCCTTCTCCTGACTCCGCTGACTCGAACGCAGACTGTCGATGCGACGACGTGAGGGGGAACGCAACTCGCGCTGTGGTGTTTGTGGCACGCGCACCTCGCGCGTCGGAGAGAAGCGACGTTGACCCACCTGCACCACCTGTGCCACTTCAGCGTGTGGTGCTACGTCTGTCACAGCAGCACCAGCAGCAGCAGCCACAGCTTTGTTGCCCTGTTGTGCTTTATTCTCATACTGCCACACGAGATCCTCGATGCAGCTGGGTGGTCCTTGACCCGAATAATCATAGATATCCTCACCGTAGACAGCTGGCTCCACCAGCGAACTGTATTTGTAGTCGTTGATCAGTTGGGGCAGCGAGTGTGGCACTTGCGACTTCTGCTTTGCATTGTAATCGTTCCAGAAGTGCGTCTTCTCACGCACCGTTTCGCTGTAGGAGGCAACCGATGCCGGTGGTTTCTTGGACTTGGGAGTTTTTGTCTGACTGGCGCTGGTTCGCTTGCGGGGCACATGACCCTCGCTGCGACTCATCTGCAGCGGCACATTCGATTTGCCCACATAGGTTTTGGGTGGTGCAATGGGCGCTGCATACTCCTGCCTGACTTGCGAGTCAATGGAGTAGGTTGAGTTGCTGCGTGGCAGGCTCTCGTTCGAGGCGCTGCGATGAACGGTGGCAATCGTTTTGATCGATTGCGTCGGCGCCTTGGTGCACCTGCTGGGCAGCACCTTCTTCAGGGCGCGACTGCAGTCGAGCAGATGCTGCGGCCTCACCTGCGGAAAGCACATGGTGTGCCGCGTGGTGGTGCTAACGGTGCTATGTCGCAAGCGTGGCAGCGACTTGCTGCGCGTATGTTGCGCCTTGCATGTTGCATAGGAACGGACCGCTTCGCGTACCTCCTGCGGCGATTTCAACGAGGGATCCCTTAGTATATTGGTGCTAGCCTCGAAATTGGTACGGCTCAGCGGCAGGGTGTTCTCCAGACGTTTCTTCTCCTCGGCAAAGCTCCGCTCCTTGGAGATGCTGCGACCAAAGGCCACCGGACTGCGGCTCGAGTGACGCAATGCCAGCACCCGATTCGATGGTCGCCGACTGGGACTAGCCGAGCGCAGACGTGCATGATGCTGATGATGATGCTGTTGACGCAACACACTGCCATCCTTGTTGCGCGTCTCCTTGGTGGCGGTCAGGGTGGCCAGCAGTGTGGAAACGGCGCCAGTGGACTTCGATCGGCAAATGGGCTCACGTCGGCAGCTGGTGGCAACTTTGCGCAAAGTGAGGCTATTTGCGGTGCCGGGTGGCTGAAAGCATTGATCGTGACGCGACTTGGAGCAGCTGCTGCTGCTGGTCACCTTCTCCATGCGCACAGTGCTCTTCGTGCACGAGGATCGACGATTCGGTGGCAAGGGAGGTGTCTCCTGCTGCTGCTGCTGCTGCTTCTTACTCAGCGGTATAAAAGAGGGTAAATTCTTGGAGAAATTCGAAAACATTTTGTCGGCAGTTGTTGTTGGTGGTGGCGGTGGTGGTGGCGGTGGTGGAGGTGGCTGAGTTGGTTCTTTATTTGCCTGTTGCACTTCTTCCTTGGACTCCTCGAGTGGTTTGGTGCTCACACGTATTTTTGTGAGCGTTGGCGTTATCTGTATAAATTCGAATTCCTCCACAATTTCTTATTTGGATGGAATGGATTGGGAAGACATTATAGGTTAGCTTGGTTAAACGGCAGCGACTTTAGAGAGGGTGCCCGGTGCTGCAGTGCTGTAAGGAACGCTTTGACGCATTGATTGCTGATAACAACTTCTAGTGTGGGCAGTGGTTGTGTACAGTAAATACCAAAAAATACGAGTAGTAGTAAGATAAAGTAGAGTCGAGTTAGATTTTGTTGTAGTTGAGAAAGTAGAAAGTAGTAGAGCTCAAGTAGAACCAGATAAAACCAACACCAATCACAGAATTAGTACTCAACTGCGCCTTAACTCTAGTTATTAGCAGTAACTACTTTAAAACGCATAAATCTTGAGGATTGAGACTCACCTTTGGGTTTCTCGGGCGCTGGCTTACGGAAGCCGAGCAGCGGCGGTTCACCTCCTGCCTGTAGGCTCTTGTAGGCCTGTCGCTGTTCCACGGGACTCAGTGGACTGCCTGGGGCTAGTTCCTTTTTGCGGAACACTATATTTGAATCACTGGTATAACCCGATTCTTTGGCAAGGGCTCTATTGGTACACAAAAAAACAATTGTTACTGTAACAATATAATATAGATTAAATATGCATTCGCTATGCTCTTACCTTGACAAATTGCCTTCTGAATAAAGCGGTGATAATTTCGATTGATCCAAGTTCTACAGTGAAATAAAAGAAATAAACATATTAAAATCGCACTTCAAGAAACGATTTCTTTAAGGGTACCGGATTCAAGGCATTTTTTCTTTCGCTTTTGCAAAAATTAGTAGTTCGAGTGCCTTTTTTTTTTTGTGGATGATGTCTGCTGTCTGCTGCCTGGCTGCACTATACTATATACAATTACTAAAAGACTTACTGCATAGTTATCAAAATCATCGACGAATTCTATGATAATACGCGGTATGCGTGTATGTTCCCTGAGCCACTTGGCGATAAGCATATTTTTTACGGGGGATTGGGGAAATATATAATAATATGCAGAGAGAGAGATAAGATACAAATATAAACCAGGTAATTTTTTGGTCATTGAATTAGTTAGCGGAAAACTTGTTGTAACTCAAAAGAAATCAGAGAACAGACGCAAAATTTGTGTACAAACTAAATAAAACTAATAAGAATGCTATAACTAAAATTAATTGTCTATAACAGGAATTATATAGATTAGAGTTCATACCCCGTTAAAGATGTCCATCACTTCGTCCCACCACTAGAATTGTGAACAAAATAATTGCAGTGAGTTAGAATAATTGCTATGTATGACTAATGATGATTAGGCGTGCTATGATATCATGTCAGATATGGGGCGTATTATAATGTTTGTGCTTAAAGTGAAATGTGATTCTGGCGGGGGGAGGTTGGGGGTAATGATATAAGTTATAAGCTTGGGCTAATGGGTTAATAAGAGATATTGGACATGTTTAGTTATAGCCATTGTCGAGTTCACACAGTCTAGTTATTTGCGATTGGTTCTGTGCGTGAATAAATGCTGCGGCTGACTGTGTCTGTCGACCTGTCGGCCTGTCCGGGGCACTTGCCTCCTTCTTCTCCTTCTCCGACACGGATGAATGGCCAGTTGTATAGTTCTCAATGCGACCAGGTTGATTCTTGTACGAGTTCTGTGCCGATTTGATCGGATTGGGCATAGTACCATACAATCTGAAAACGAAATCGAAATCTCAATAAAGTGTCCATATTTTCGAGTTGTATTACCTACTTATCGTCCTGGTTTAGATTGCGCACGTTGACAGCAGATGATATCGATTGAACGCGTAGCGGATTGGGTGTACGATACTTTAGAGTTGAGTAGTCCGAATCGTAATTGTGCTCGGGCTCGGAGACATAACCATTGCTTTTGTACGAGGGACGGGCTGCAGGTATTGCGAAATGGACTTAATTAGAAATACAAAAATACATTTGTGTCTATGGTTTTTGGTTAGAAATTTACAAATACTACTGTTGCTGTTGTTGGTGTTGGTGTTAGCACTGTTGTAGTTGTTTGGTGTGTTAGCAGACATGATGTTAGAGCGTTGTGGTTCTTAAGTTAAGATTAATGTTGAAATTTAGTTAAAGCATTTCCAATGAGCTAAACGGCACGCAAAATATGAGAAAAATATAATCAAAAATAATTATGATACCGATTATGTTTGTAATTCTGCATGCAATCCAATAAAGTAAATCAAGATAAATCATAAATGGATACAACTACCAACACATTAAGTACCAACTGAAAAGATGGCGCAGAAGCGAAAAATCGAAGCATTAAATATGGCTAGCTACAGACAAGGAGAGGATAGAGGTGACTACGTTTTTGTAAGCGGGCTTAGACTGAATTTTGGTATATACGAGTATTACGTTTAATTACAGATATATAGATAGATAGATAGATAGATATGTATGTCAAAAAATCACCTCTGGGACACTTGTAGCGTATCACAAAATCGTCTGTTGTGTGCGATTTGACAGAACAGTTTCAGTTTTGAATGAAAGCGTATGGAGGGGTAATTGATTGATTGATTGATTGATTGATTGTGGTTGTGGTTGTGGTATAGTAGACAAGAGAAGACATTCAAGAAGTTCAGAGAGAGAGTTTTAATTAGAACTAGCTCAGCAGTTACCAAACTGAAGCATTATAAAAAATAGGCAACTTGGGTAGTGGAAATATTTGGAGAGTTGGTTATTGTTGGGATTGGTTCTGGGTTCTGGGTTTGGTTTGGGTAATTCAATTATATTTCACAATGCTTCAGTTTGAATTTGTCAAGTGGCAAGGAACATTTACCGCCATTCTTCTGCTTATGTATGGTCTGATAGAGTCGCTTATACCATTCATGCTGATGCGGTTCCTGGACCTCCTGCAGCGTAACGGACGAGATAGTAAATAGAAAATATTGTATTTCTCAGCTAGTATGCTGCATGGCATGCAGCCGAATTCTTTATTTTTTTTTTGTATCTTTTACCGATCTGAGGATGATGGGCATTCCATCGTTTGTCACCGGACCGATGCCATCGTATTGCCGTCGACCTAACTGTGCCATTTTGCGCGGACGATCGCTATCCGTTTCCGGTTCGCTCATATACTCGTGCTTGACTTTGTAGACTGTAAACCGTAGAGTGGATTTAGTTAGGTGTTTGTCAGTTCTCTGAGTGGGGGGAGGGTGGAGTGCTCAAGAGCACAGGTGTAAAACACTTATTTAACAACGGGTGTAAGATCGGTTAAGCGGCCACAATTGTTGTGTTTGCCCTGTGTTGGGTGTGTATAACGACGTGAGCACCAGCGACCTGGTCTGGCATACCCTACAATTGATACTTACTGACTTCATTGGGCCTATACAGAGCACGGCTAGTGTCGGACAGTTGACGGCGCGTGAACGGCCTGTGCAGCTCCGATGTGGAAGCCGAGCGTTCAAATGCTGCAAGGAAGGCGTGCGGGGAGGATGGGGGGCGGGGGCGAAAAATGTGTGATTAGACAAATTAGCGCATACTTTGTATGTATCAACTAACAGACAATTAAGTCACAGTTTAAGCAGCAGAATACGAGTATTACCAGCCTTGGAACAAGACACTTTTACTACTTATCTACACACGGCTACGGCTACGGCTACGGCTACGGCTACGGCTATGGATCGAAATGTCTAAAACAAATAAATACACAGCTGCCTGCAGTTTTGGGAAACACATGTTTTTCAAAGCCATTGATTGTTTTCCTATTTCTTTAGCCAAGTTCTTGATATTAACCAACCCACAAAAATATATATTTAACTGATTGCGAAACACAAAGTCAATGCATGTCACCAAAAAATATCTTGATGACTTACAAAACTTTGGAATTGACCTTTATGAAAGGTAAACTTATATTAAATAAGTTCAAAAAGTTGAATAGACTGGGGTAATTCATGCACAGCAACCCTTCAAGCGCCTTAAGATTCCTCTTCGATGTCATAAAATTGGTGGCTAGATGACCTATTAGTCTGGCAATTGACTATACAATATATAAATATAGATTATTGTCAAATTTGTGAGCTGATTCTAAGCGTTAATACTGAGTTCATTTATACGGAATTTGTTGCGAAGTTTTGTGCTTTAAATGAAAGTAGGTTCTGTGGAGGATTAACTGCAAAATTTCAATTTGAAATGTTGTATTGCTTCTAACAATATGTATTCTAATAAATAATATATATATATAAATATATATTTATTTTAAAATCAAATCAGTGGCTTTGAAAGACTGTATCCCTGGTAGCCCAACACCCATTGAAATATTGGCTTGGGGCAGTACTTTTAATCTTGTCGGAGACGCTGGAACTGGGTGCCACTGGGCCAAATTGATTGGAATAATCGGTTTCCGCGTAATCAGAATTGTTAGAGTTGAGCGTTGTGGGTGTGCTCAGGTTTGTGGTGGTGCTGCTGCGTGCTGCAGGCGCCGGGAAGTTGCCGTTGGTATACGACCAGGGTGGTGTCGTCGTCGTTGTCGTCGTCTGTTGCTGTTGCTGCGATTGCTGGTTGGCCGTGTAGCGTCGTGGCAAGGTGGGTGACTCAAAGTGAACGGGCCGAAACTCCTTGCGTCCGCTGAGCGCTGGCGACGGCTGCGGCGTCCAAACGGGCTGTGTGGGTGGTGGCGGTGGCGTTGGTGCCGCCGAGGAGCCGATGTCTAGCTCGCTGCTGGAGCCGTAGGGTGTTTGACTCTTGGGTGTCCAAACGCCTGTTAATGATGCGAATCAGTGGTTGTCACTTGTAAAAAGTGTGTGGGTCGGGGGTTTTTCAGTGGGGCGGGGCAGGTTGCAAATTGGGCAACACATGACATTTTCAGGGGCGCAAGTTCATATTGAATTGAGTTTTTATCTTGGCGACGCTGACATTTTACACTTGTCAACAAGTTTATGCTCGTCTACGCATGATGCTGTTGCTGCTGAGATTTTTGGGTTTTTTTTTTGTATTTTTCGGTTTTTCTAACAAAAATAAATGTTGCAGTCAACAAACCGAGCGAAGACAAATTGACAAACAAACATCGCGACGTTGAACAGCAATAATTAATACGACCAAGGAAGCCGCATTTGGCAGCCATTCAAAATTTGGTCACAAATACAAATACACACACACACACACACACTCATTCACACACACACACATACCCTCAAACGTGGTTCTATTGGGCGAATGACTCATAACATTTGGCGTATGTTTAGAATTTACAAAGACTTTCACAGATACAAAGATACAAATATACACCGCAGACTGTTATAAAATTATATTTGAATCAAGCGACACAAAACGCACACAACTCACAAGGTGTTTAAATAGTTGAGTACAGTGGACACTAGACACTGACGAACCAGAGCAAAGTGTTAACAGAAAACTCCATTTTGGTCTAAGGTCTTGTGAAGAACTTGCTAACAATAATATATTTTCCCAATCGAAAAGCAATACCAAAGTTGCATTGAAGCTACAAGAAAATTGTCGAGTTTTGGTTTTAATATTAGAATTGAAGTACAGAGAGAATGTCGCCAGATTTGAGTTCAAACAACTTTCAAATTTCACAACAATCTAATTATAAAATGTAAATGTTTCTTTATTGCTTGGTGACCTCTTTTTTTTTATATATGTATGTACATAAAAAACACTTGACCTGGCTCCAGGAAAAAACAAATTTAAATGTTCAAGCTATTTAAAAAAAAAATATTCGACAACATAGATAACTTTTCAGTTTTGAATAGTTTAGAATAGTTTTGCAAAGGGTTGCAATTTTGACATTTTAGTAGAATTTTTATTGCAAATAACAATAATAATAATAATAAGTAATAATAATTAGTGCAGTTTTACAACACTAACTGCTATAAAAAGGCGACATTTTATAGCACTACGCTTTAACAATCTAGCCGAATAAAATGAAAAAAAAAAACTTCAAAAAATTATGAGAAATTTTCAAAAAAATTGTTTTTTGCTGGTTCCAGATCCAATGTTGTTTTTGTTTTTATTTAATTCGAGATTCACAGTCCACAGTCCGTTCGGTCAGCAGTGGAGCTTGAAATTATTTTAATATACGAATTTTAATTGAAATTTGTTTGGCTTTCATTTGTTCAGTTTCCTTGTCATAAAGTCGAAACGGCCCTCGCCGTCGCTGTGCAGATCACATCTTTCACTCTACAGATTTATATGCCACCTGTATCAGCTCACACACACACACACACACACACACACACACAGTCATAGATACACATACGAAGAAATAGATACACAAGATTGGTATAGCCTGCCCTAGGCGTTATAGCCACTAGACATTGACACGTATATCGCATATAGAAATCGCTTTCGTTCTTTTCATGCCTCTCGTATTTTGTTGGCGAACTTTTGTTGTTGCTGATCTTCTACAATTTGTTGTTGTTGTTGTTGCTCTTGGTTTGTGGGTGGATGCGCTGACGTCTTAATTCAATCAGCACTTAATCGAATTATACAATCGAATCAAAGTCTTGCCGCTGTCAATCAAAATGAATGAAAAAAAAACAATCACAGTCCTTTTCACATGTTCACTTAATGAGTCACTTGACAACACTCGCATTTTGCTGGCCAAAACACACACACACATTGGCATTGTGGAGAATTACCCAATACAGGATGAGGAAGTACTTGTTGTTGTGTAGGTGTTTTATGGATGTTGAGTTGAGATAGGATCGAATGCGATTGACTGACCGAGTGGCGAGTTCTGAGTTGCTGACTCCGCGCGCGGCTCAAAGCGACTGAATTTTGCGTGACCCGGCTGCGTCGAGCAGACCAACTTAGTGAATTCTGTTTTGGTGTGGTTGTTGTTGCCGCTTCTTTTGGAAAAAGCAGTGGGGAGCAACAAAGACAAAAGGCGCAAATCACAAGCGACTGCCAAATGACTAAACACACCCAGTCCCAGTCACAGTGGCAGTCAGGCAAACTGAACTGAACCCAGCCCCTCCACCTAACCAGAGTCGACTACAATTTCCCAGTGCTCAGCGATTTTAAATAGAAGATCAATTAAGCTGCAATCAAATATGGGAGCGCTCTATGCGCTCCGTGCCCAATGGAGCATTGCCCAGCAGTAGCAGCAGAGGCAGCAGCAACAGCAGCAACAGATCGGATATATTTTATTTTGGACGAGACCGTTCCGAGACAAAAGCACTGTTTGTGTTTTTTCTTTCTTTTTTTTTGTTTTTTTTTTTTGTTTGTGGAACGCCAATTATGCGTGCAATGCGAAATGGAACGGATGTGTAGCGACTAAATATACCATACTCTGTATAGTGGAACTACTCCCCAAATAAGAGTGCTCACTAAAGAGTCAATCAAAATGATTTTGTATTTTTGTATTTCTTTTTTGTCTTTTTGTCTTTTTAGTGGTGGTTTTCGCTTAACTCTTTTGGGCGCTTTTGTGCACAAGAACAAAAACCAGCAAAAACAAAAGACATATTTCAAACTAGAAACTACATACTACAAACTATAAATGTGCGTTGGGTGTTTCTGGCTTGGATTGGCTTGGGTTGGCTTGGCACTTCCGGTTCGGTTTTTATTGCTTTATCTGCTTTTCACTCGTTTTAGAATAAATCAAACGGAAATTTTTTTAGCCAATAAAAACAATGCTTGGAAAAATGCTCATAAAATGTTGTCTAGTCTTTGGGCCAAAACACAGCGGGGCGGGGGACGTAAAGTGGGGGGAGGTGCCTGTGTCGAAGGCGGGGAGGGGGAGGGGGGAGGTGTGCCCACCTCAGCTGGGTGTGTTCCAAGGAGCGCCCGCGCTCGTTCGTGAAGAAGCGCATTTACTTAGGAAATTGGCTCTGAGCTCGTCGCATTTATGTGAAATTTATTGATTTTCAAACTGAAAATGGAATATCGAACAGGCATTTAAGAAAATTAACAAAGAATTCTACCTGCAATGAGCAAACCTTTAATTTTAACTAGATAATTTGCTAAAAACTTTTTAATGATGCGACAAACAGACTGACCGAAATTGGAGTGATGGACTTTTAGTTGCCCTGTAAAACAGTTAATAAATATAATATGTAAATATATACAAATTTGAGTTCCATATGCATTTTCATATCCCATTTATATGGCATATTTATTTTGAATTTGTGATTGAGAGAAAAGCGTAAGAGGGTAGATATGTATTTAAACATAATTAGTCTTCTTTTCCCGTTTATATACCAGAAATATATATCTATATATGCCACAATATAGAGATGACATTATTATTAGTTAAGACTTTCAAAGATTAAATTTGAAATTTTATAGTCGCTTTGTATGCTTTATGTTTATTTGACCTTTTGCCTGTTGCGTGATCTTTTTACAGGGTATACAACAAGCGAACAAGTATATTTTACTTTTGGCCTTTGCTAGAGAAACGGAGGCTATCCGACGGACTGGCAGCAACCTGTGCGTGCGCCCATTAATTGTGCGATTAGAGATTGGAGTGGGATGGGAGAGCGATTGGTTTTCTGATGGGGTCTGGCATCATTTGAGGGCGTGGAGAGTCGCGACCTGGCAGTTGTCAAAGCTCTGTGACCCAGCCTGGGAAAGGTGCGTCTCTTTATTGTTGTTGGTGTTGTTGCCGCTGCCAGCAAATTAGAAACCATTCTCGAATTGATTTATTCGGTTTGCCATAATGAAGAGGGCAAAGTATTTATGGAGTGCTGCGCATTCCCGTGAATTTAAATGCACAGTCTGACAGATCAGCAGGGAGCCCTTTTGAATGCGGCACAACTTTGATGTTTATTCTGCTCGCTTTTGGGCAGGTTGAAAAGGTCATTGGAATTTGCATTCTGAACGGGATTTGTTAGCCAAATGACAATGAAGTTTGTAAATTACGTTTGAAAATTAAAGTTTAATCAAAACAATGTTAATTGCGCAAATCTCTAATTAAACCTGAGAAGAATTTATGAGCACTCAATGGAAATAGATTTTAAGGCAGCCAAATACAACAGAAGCCGTTAAATGGCAAATAAAATTTTAAGTCAGATGCTTTTTTTAAATCCAAAAATCCTCTGCTCCGTTAAGAATAAATTGTTTTTCCATATACTCTAAAGTTCGCCACAAAAGTTTAATTCCACAATAAATCTCTTGCCAGATTTTCAACACGTATGCCAAACAAATGAGTCGGCAGCGCTACGTCATGCTCTGATATACTATATATATATATATATATATATGAAACATATGTATATCACGACGCCCAACTAAATAAACCCAATTCTATTAAACTATTCTTTCATTCACACAAATACCATATCAATAATCATATCAACCATTCCACTACTGACCAAGTTCAACTGAATTTATAATAACTATAAATTATTTTTAGTCACTAAAAGTCAACACAGAAAAAAACATAATTTTTTGGTTTTCTTTTCTTTTTTTTTTTGGGAAAATTTAAAAAAATAAAATAAAATAAAACGCGGGCGTAGTTTAAAAATAACAGCGTACAAATTAATGCTTTAAATAAATAAAGGCGCCTTTACGGCCCAAAAGAGCTGCGAAAATCGAAAGCAAGCATAACATTTTCATAACTAAACTCTGGGCTAATGTTTTTCGGATCGTGACGCCAATCAAACGCCAAATGGGGCGTATACGCATTTTGATAGATTAGCTACGCCCACAAATACGACAATCTACCCATAAGGTGTTTTGTCGAGCAAATCGCATTTATAGTATGATCGTCAAAGTATTTGAGACATTGATTTGGCAAGCATTTGTATTATGTACTGCGCTTTTCATCTTCGCTTTTCCATCTGGATTTCCTTTGTGTTTATTTTCCATTTTTAATGGATACTGTAAAAGGCTGGCTGGTTGTGGGCGTCTAGCAAGAGCAGCAAGCAATATGCACACAAACATATATTTGTATATATATTTGTAATAAATATTGCTCGGCCAACAAATTTTTGGATTGTACGTCATTTTATATATTTAGCACAAAGTAACGATGAGTAAGAGGAAGCCAAACTAAGAAACAATGCGCACCTCCAGTTCCAGTTTGGAATTTTCCTGTTAGCGCTATTAATATGAGGTAATTTCAAATATTTGAAATAAACATGTGCCAAGTCAAAAAAAATCAAGTTCAATTCTATAACAAACAACACAAAATTATACAGAGATGATATATACAAGTCTAACACAAAATCATCATCATCATCAGCGTGAAAAGTGGAAAACTAACTGAATGGAAAATAATCTATAAATAAGTGCCAATAAATTTCAACAGCAAGAAAGTTGATTAGAAATGTGCCTTAAATAAAAAGCGAATTAATTCAGTTTATATTGCTAACAATTCAAAGAGCTGAAAGAATTGTATAAAAAATTAACCATCTGTCTGTGAGTGAGAGATCATTCTCAAAAAACAGAAAGGTTTTTATTTATTATTCCAAGATATGTTAAAAAAGTTTGATTTTCTAAGTAAGTCTTTAAATTTGAGGGGAAGTACAATCTGGAGTCATCTAAAGTTTTAGTCTTAAAAGGTTTTTTTAATGCATCTCAAAGATGTGTTCTCAATTCGGAAATAAATTAGAAGGATTTGATTTTAGAACTAAGTCTTGAAATCTTTGTGGAAATAAAGTCTGAGGTGATGTTAATCTTTTGTCTTGAGCAGCTTTTTAACACATCTCAAAGACTTTTCATGAAAAATTAAAAACATTTGATTTTAGAAATAAATCTCGAAGTCTCCCTTGGGGAAGCATTAACTGAAATTATGTTAAACTTTACTTTTAAAAGGTTCTTTAATAAATCTCATATTTGTAAGGTTTAGTAAAAAAATATATCTTTCATGAACAGATGCTGAATCAATTTGTAGTAATTTGTTTTTACTTAAAATGTGCAGAGTAAAATAAATTCAGAAAGAGTTTCATTTATATGATAGAAATCAGTATTATTTTCTTCAGTACTTTAACTTCAACACTTTAACTTCAAAGTTAGAAAATTATTTAAAAGAAAATAATTAAAAAACTTTTTTGTAGATTAATTAGTACTTAAGAGCCTTGATTCAAGAAACATTTTTCTTGTTGACGGTTTGAATTTTACGTGCCTTTTTCAGCTAATTTCAATGATTTAAAATTCAAGTATTCAAGCATAAACACAAGAGAAGCATTATCTTTTAAGTGCTTTATCTTTTCTGCTCTATACAATATATAAATCTGATGCACATTAGGCGAAATGAGTTACGTATATAAAATCACTTTAAAGTTTTTATTAAGAAAACTGAGAGCTCTAATTTGACATATAATTTTCAGCCAGCATTAATACAAAACAGACACTATTTTTTTGAAATGCCAAATCTGCTATACTCTATATAATAAACATGTATGCATCAGATATACTATATCTTTTTTACTGCAAACAAATATGATGCATTCAGCTTTTTTAGGTAAATACGATCAACGAACTTGTCAAGCTTTTTGAACTGTGTCCACTGAAAACGTCATGTTTGCCACATATGCGAAGATTCAAACAGTTTTTATGTGGACTCCACACCTGTCCACAACGAGTGCTGCATTCATCAGATGTAACATTTATATAGATCTGATGTACACAAGATCTGGATGAGTTTTACCTGAGCCAGTTGGTGCGCGTGCTTTAAATTTCGGCGCGAACATTGTTGAATTTTGTGTGTGCTCTGCAAAAATGTTGCATATGAATAATAAAATGAGATTTTCTTTGCGGGAAAAAGAAACAATAAGAAACACTTGCAACAAGCTTCACATCACTGCATTTTCTTTAGGAATGGGCGATCAAAAAACACCAGACACTTTTTGGGGCACTGCACAACAGACAATTGATACAAATAAAAAAAGCGGGCTGAGCACAATTTGTTGGTAAAACACTCGACTAACCCTGCCCCATTTTTATATTCAGCCCGAACTCAATATGTTTTTGTGATTTATGCAAGTGGAAATATAGAAATGCTGCCGCTGCCGCTGCTGCTGTCTCTGCTGCTGATTTTAATATATCTATAGTAGTATATATATATATATACTTTTTGCTTTTTCTTTTATTTTTCACGCGCCTTCGCGTTGCGCACACGACTTAAACACGACGACGACTACGCCAGGCGAAAATCTTGTACAAGTTGCTACGATTTTCTTTAAAATTTTCGAATAAAAAAAAAAACCCAACTTTTGTGAGCGCGCAGCAAAACAACAAATTCGTTGACTGCTCCCTCAAAAACAAAAAAAGTGTATTTTTCACTTTCGTATGCGGCCTTAGCATAAACAAAACGCTGATGCTTTCGTAAACAGAGACAGGAAGGTGGCAGTCGGCGCGGCAAGTGGTAAAAACCGATGGAAAAAACGAAAGAAAATCTAAAGACATTTACATAAAGAGCATACAGAGCAATCGAGAGACAGCGGGCGAGAAGGAGAGTGAGAGAGACTGTGTGAGATAGAGAGAGAGAGGGAGAGAAAGGGAGAGAGAGAGAGAGGGAGAGAGAGAGAGTGTGAGCATATAGATGATCATGTTGTGAAGTGGGCCATAAATATGGCCGAGACGCCAAGATAAAGATACATTTTAACACATACACAGTCCGACAACAGTTTAACAAAATGACCAAAATCATTTGCGCGATGCTCACGTCGTATACACAATTTGTTATGCTTGTGCGGGGCTTAAAAGTGTTGCATACTTTTTGGCTGTGGGAGCAAAAGTGTTTTTAAAAATACATAATAAACATAAACATAAACGTATCATTAAATTAAGCGTATATTGAAAACGAGCGCAACTATAAATTTTATATAAACCATATATATATATATATATATATATATATATATATACTACAAATTTGGCCAATTAGCTAAGCAGCTGCGCTAATTTCCACAAGCGCACTGCAGACATTTAGAGGGCACACAAAATAGACAAAATAGACATAGACACACAGGTGTTAGGGTGGCAAGAGGGTAAGAGGGGGTGAGAATGTGCACATAAAAAGGGGGTCATTTCACCGACCGTTGGCATAGAGAAAGCCCTTGGCCAGCTGCAGATCATTGTCAATCTCCTTGAGCAGATCGCTCTCGGACCAGCTGCGTCGCTGGCGCTGCTGCTGCAGCTGCTGCGGCGATAGCAGAAAACGCGTCTGTTTCTGTGGCCGTAAATGCTGCTTCGCTGCCATCGTTGGCGTCGCCGTCGACGTTGACGTTGACTTTGGCGTCGACTTTGGCGTCGCTGTCTGTTGCTGATGTTGTCGTTGTTGTTGTCGTTGTTGTTGTTGTTGTTGTTGTTGTGGTTGTTGCTCGCTCTTAATTGCTATGGCTATCAAAATTGTTGGTATTCGTTTAGTGTCTCAACGCGCTCTCTTCTAGACGACGCATGCCACATCATGCTGCACTTAGTCTAAGAACCCTGCGCTCAATTATCTCCATCTCTATCTCTATCTCTCTCCCTCTCTCGCTCTGCAACAAAAACAAACGATTTGCTTGTTCGGGTGAGCCACCACCCTCTGCTTGCCCCCGCCAACCGTTTGGCATACCAATTGAGTGGAATTAATTAAAATTTCCGCTTAATCGCGATTCTGTCTATCTGGCTGTCTGCCCCCATCACCCACTCCCCAATGAATGCACTTTTCGCAGCGCCCCAGTTAAATCGCCTCAATTGTAAGGGGGATATTTGGGCACTTATAGCTTAAATTGCCTACTCTCCACTGAGACACTTGAGCACAGAGTTCAGAAATAACGAAAGTCGGCCAAAGAATCAACTTAATATTTATTGTTATGAGCATGTAAAACATATTTGCTAATGAGAAACATTCGTGGACTCTTTATATATGATATATATGATATTATATATATATATATATATATATCATATATATAAATTAATATATATATATGATTGTTTTGTGACACAGTAAATTTAACATTTTCCACCACATTTCACATTTTTAAAGCAATTTTGAAAATATTTTTGTGAAATTTTTGCATCTGAATCCCATAAATTGATGTCATTGAAAGTGATAATGCTGCCTGAATGTGACAAATATGAATACGTTTAATCTGAGAGCAAAGCACGCTGGCATGAAAAACACATTAAATATAAATAATTAGAATGAGAGCAAAATTATCTGAGAGTATCTATGTCCATGGAGCTTTAGACTCTCAGTGAATTTAACTTAAACAATGTTTCCAAACTACTTTAAAACAAAATTTGCATACGGATGTAAAACGGCCAATTCTAAAAATGAAAGTAAAAATTGGAACATTTCACATCAAGTGAATGCCACTAATTGTGAATGTTACCCAACTTGTTGTTGTGAACGAATCTCGTCGATTAAGTATTATGATCAATTGAAGCATGATTATTTATTTATTAGTTGGGACATTCACAGGATTAGGTAATCGATCAAATAAAGCGTCATTTACAAGCGCTACGGCAAAAAAAGATTTTTCTAGAACACAACTTAAATCGAAATCAAATCAGTAGATAAACAAATATATATATATATATAGATATAGATAGATGTGGATATGTAGATATTTGGCATGCGTACAATACAATAAAAAGTAAATAACAATTGAGTTTGTTAATCAATTTATCATTTATTAAACATTCAACAACACTATTTTGCATTTATTTGTATTAATTTCAAAAAACAATTAACTAGTTTTCACAAGTATTTTTCTTTTTTGTTTGTTTGTTTGTTTGTTTTTTTTTTTTTATTTTAAAACATTTGCCTAAGACACAAAAACATAATTTCAATATTCATTTGGTTATAAGTAGGTTGCATGCGGCTGCAAGGCTGTTTCGGGGGCATAAAATTAATGTGAAAAAGCATTTCTTGCGGTTCCATTAACAAAGGTTTCGGGGCGTGCATATATATTATATATATATATATAATATATATCTATTCAGATACTGTCGGACGCAGTAGTATGCTCAAAATTGCGCCAATATTTATCAAACTCCTCGAGGATTTTCGAGCGGAAGGGCGAACTGGCAAACAGCTCATCGAAATTTCTATGAAAATTGCCCAAAAATGGCGAAGACGATGGCGAAGGCGATGTTGGCGCTGCTCTGCTCGCATTTTTGGATCTGGATTCGTTTTCTATATGGCTACTCATGGTAGACGTTGTTTCTCTTGTATTGTTGTTGTTGTTGTTGTTGCTGTTCAAGTTGTGGTTGTTGTTGTTGTTGTTGTTGGTGTTGGTTGCTGTTTTATCATTGTCTGTGTGAGGACGGCGATAGAGAGAAATTTGATATACAAAAGGGAGACACACACACACACAGAGAGAGAGAGAGAGACAGTTACAAATACAGCGAGAGAGAGAGAGAGAGAGAGATGGAGATTATGAGAGAGAATTTATACAACAACAATAAACGCATATTATAATTTAGATTGTGGTGCAAATGTGGATGAGTGGATGTGCTAAATGGCCAATTCACCAATGAGTTTGAGCACACTCGGATCGAAAATCAATATCCTAGATCTTGATACAACTAAAAACGAAATACTTTTGAAATAGCTTTAGCAATGTTTCGAAATACAAAATTGTATTTGTAAAGTAGAACAGCGTTTAAATGGTTTTTATGTTTAATTACTGGAAATATTTCGAATTTTTAATAAACATATTGTTTAGAAAACTAGCCGAAGCTGCCAGCCTTCTCTAGGAAGATTGGCCAAGTACCAGTGCTGCTCATTTAGCTTTTTTTTACTAGGCTAACGAGCAGAGCTGTGCGGCATAAGCAAAAGTTTGGCTGATGATTTTCAGAAAGAAAAGTAGACAGAAACGGCAGACTCTAAAAAGTATGCCTTGTTTTTTTTGTGTAAAATAAAATAATTAATTGCAAATCAGAAATTTGGCTGATTTCGATTAGCAAAATCTAGGATATATTTTCGATTTTTTTCCAGAGTGTGGGGATTTTGTGAATTAGCTGAACTTGGTCCAGGCCGTGAGAACAGAGAGGCCCAGTAGGAGAGCAGTGCTCAGAATGCTGCCAGCTGTCGAGGTGTTGGAGGATGTGTCAGGTGTATTATTATTATTGCGATCGGTTTGCAGGGTGCTGGGAATAGCTGTCGGTTGGGGTGAGGTGGGTGAGGAGGAGGAGTTGTTGGAGGAGTAGATGGAGGAGGAACAGGAACCTTTGGAAGCGGAACCACAACCAGTGTCAGGCGATTGGGAGCGGCGATAGCTAGTTACAGAAGCGTTGCCTAAATGCACATTATGACTAACGAGCTGCGCGGTATTCGATCGATAACGATAACGATTACGATTATTAGTTGTAGTCGCTCTCGTCGTCTTGTCCGTGGCAAACTCACCCTGCACAGAAGGCGGCAACCGGGACACCTTGTACGTCTTCACAATGGTCGACTTCCTGCTCGCGCTGCTCTGTGAATTATCCGTTGCTGTCTCGCTGCGCTCCTGCTGCTCGTGGCGCTCCACTTGACCACCATCGAGCTGCTCGCTGCTGGAGAACTTGGCAAATTCGCGCAAATGCCGGGGCAGCTCGCGCAGATTCGCCTCGTTGCTACCCTCAAGGATGCGCACCGGTGGCGCCTCCGCATCCGATTCACTGCCAGCACCCGTTGCCTTGGTTGCCACCGGTTGCGACTCGGCGCCGCTCTCCCAATCGCTATCGGCGGGCATGGCGAGCTTGTCTCGCCGCTCCTTGACCCGGTTGAGGAACTCATCGCTGATGTTCGTCTGCTGCTGCTCGCTGGCATGCTCATGCTCATCCTCGATCTTTGAGATCTTGATGATCTTGTGCTGACGTCGCTCCTCACGCTCCGCCACCTTGTTCATCCACTCCTCGGCCATCTGCTGCCGGAACACCTCATCCTCGCTCAGCGTCGGCAGCTTCGCCGCCGGCCGATAGCTATCGCGTCTCGGCGGCGGTGCCTGCAACACCGTCGGTGCCCGCTGCATCTCATCCATCAGGCGACGTCGCTCCTGCTGCAGTCGCTCAAACTCCAGCTTCAGCTGCTCCTCCTTGCTCAGTATGTACTGCAGCTGCTGTTCGTGCAGCTCCCGTGGCAGCGATGCCCGCCTCTGCTGCCGGTCGTAGGCAGGCGGTGCTGGCGGTGTTGGTGGTGCAGGTGAGACGCCACGCCTTGATGTGGTGCTGATATATGTTGGATTCGGATTGCGCTCAATCATCGAATAGCAACTGGTGTAATGCGGTCGCTGCTGCACCGGCGCCTCTTGCAACATCGGTGCATGTCGCCGTGCACCACCGTATGCATTGTGGCTATCGTAGCTGCCATAGCTGGACAGATCATTTGTGCTCGCCGTGAGTCGAGGCGCTCGTATCGAGTGCGGTTGCCGCTGATTGCCACCCTGTCGCTGATAGCAGATCTCCACCTCCCGGGCAAAGGGACGAGCAATGTTCTCCGAGTTACCCAGGTCGCTGGCATAGCGTGCCCAGTCATCCTGTTGCTGCTCCGGCTGCACCACATAATGTTCCGCCGAGCTGTGTGGTCGTCTTGGTTCACTCAGATTGCACAGCGACTCGGAGCGACGCGAACGTGCACCATAATCGGGAGCTAGTTCAATGGGAATTTCGCGGGCACGCGGCACAGAGGACATCCGCTCCTGACGGGATCTGGTCGAGCGTTCGATTTCACGCTCCAGCTCCTGCAAGTGAGCATGTCGCTCACGCTTCAGCTGCTCCAAGTGAGCGCTGCTGCTGTTGCTGTTGCTGTTGCTGCTCATGCGATGGAGATCGTAGAGCGATGAGCATTTCTCGCGCTGCTCTCGCTGCTCGCGACCCGTTTGCAGCTCGGCATTGAGTTGCTGCGACAACGCATCAAAGTCCTTGAAAAGATTTTCATTATCCAAGTGATTAACCGACGAAGGTTGCCCTTTGCTGTTACTGTTGCTGTCGCTTTTGTTGCTGTTGCTGTTGCTGTTGGGCTGAGCAAGTGCTTCGAGTGCTGCTTTGGCACGTTGCCGAAATTCCTCATAAGTGCCGCCAGCATTGTTCACCTTGGAGCTGCTGCCAGCAGCTGTTGTTGTTGTTCTTCTTTCTGTCGTCTCTTTTGTTGTTGTTGTGGTCTGCTCTCTCTGCTGCCGGCTCTCAGAGAGTGGTTGCTGCTGCTGCTGCTGTTTCTGTGCGTCATTAATGAAAGTGTTTGACATGCCATTTAATTTCGTTGCTGACATAATATTTGCTGCTGCCGGCGGTGGTGGCACAGGCGGTGCACAATCCACCTCATTCGCTATTGTTGGTTTCGCTGCTGTTGTTGCTGCTGCTGCTTGGTTTGCATTCAACGGAAACTTGCCATTTTCTGTTGGCTTATCTCCCTGCTGCTGCCGCTCAGAGCTGCTGTTGCTGTAATCGTAGATTGTCTGGCCATTCTCAACACGCTTCTTGGACTCAAAGGAGCTCGTCTCAATGTTTGAGTAACGCTTCGTCTGCGGCTGCATCAGCGGCTGGCCGCTCTGCTCAATGTTGGAGAAACGCTTGCGTTGCTCCTCAAATATGTCGCCTTGCTGTGCCATGCTGGGAAACATGCGCGCCAATTCACTCTCGATGCTGCTTGGAAATTTGCTGGAAGTGTCGCTGCTGTTGCTGTTCATGTTGCTGGTGTAGCTGCTGCTGTTCTGTTGCTGCTGTGTACGGTTGGCCGTGCGCTGATCAAATGAGTAAGGCAATTCCTGATCAGCTGCTGCTGCTGTTTGCTTTGGTTTATTTTCAAATGATGATGTCGTTGGTGCCGTTTCTATTGTTGCTCTTGCTGCTCTTGCTGCCGTTGCTGTTGTGTTTAGCTTTAGCTGGCTTGCGTCATCTGCCTGCTGCGCTGCTTGGCTCTTTGCCTTCTCAACGGTTTCAGCGCTCTTCACAGGCACCGGCGGTGGTTGTTGCTGCTGCTGCTGCTGCTGTTGCTGCTGTGGTGTTGGCGATGTGGTGGGCGTTAGACTCTTGCGCAATTCGCGCATTTTCGCCACCGTATTGAGCATCTGCTCCTGTTCCACATTCATTTGTGCGCTGTCCATGAGACGCACCTGTTCCTTGCTCAACTCATGATAGCCGCGTCTCTGCACAAATTTCTCATGTGCATCCAGCAGCTCATCGGGACCAGCTGACTGCAATTGCTGCTGCTGCTGCTGCTGCTGCTGTTGATGCTGTTGCTGCTGTTGCAGCTGCTGCTGCTGTTGAGCGACCAGAGCACGCTGTGCTGGCGAGAGACAGACGAGCAGCTTGGGATCAGCTTGTGTGGGCAAACCCAGCCAAGCCTCAGTGTTCACCTGACCCAAAGACAACTGTAGCTCACCAATGTGTGGCAACTGTGGCAGTGGATAAGGCATCTTCTCCTGTGGCTGCTGTTGCTGTTGCTGCTTTTGTTGTTGTTGCTGTTGTTGTTGTTGTTGTTGTTGCACACTTATGTTTTGGGCAACGCTGGCGAGCTCCTCAAGCATCTGCTCGCCAAAGGGCATGGAGGCCAAGGATTCGGTGCATAGCAGACGCAGTTTCTTAATGCGTTCCGCATCCGACACGTCAGCTGAAATTGGACAAAATTGGTGTGGCTGTTGTTGCTGTGGTTGTTGTGGTTGTTGTGGCTGTTGTGGTTGTTGTTGTGGTTGTTGTTGTTGTTGTTGCTGCTGCTGCTGTCGTTGTCGCAGTGGTGGTGTGGGTGGTTGCTGTGGTTGCTGTGGTTGCTGTTGTTGTGTTAATTGCGGTGTTGGTGATGCCATATTGATGGCTGTGCATTGGCTGTGCTGTGTGCTGTCGGAGCAATGCGAATCATTTGATTCTTGTCGCAAAAGGCTGCTAAGGATTGGTGGATTGGTGGTGGCGCTAGTGGTGCTGGTGGTGCTAGTGGGATAAAGCATGCTGCTGGGTGGCGGTGGCACAGGCGGTGGCGAGGGGGATAACCTACAACTATGCGTGTCTGCTGCGGACACGAATTGAACACACGACGAAGTCGAAGCCGAACCGTTTCCGTTGCCGTCGCCGTTGCCGTTGGCGTTATCGATTTCATTTCCGTTTCCGTTTCCGTTTTGTTCGCTTCGCGTCATTTCGATTAATTCGCGCACTTTGTCCATATTGCGGATAAATTCCTCGCGCGTTGCCGCCAGCGACGTGGTTGCAGTTGAACTGTTGGCCAATTTGCTCGAGCCACATTCGTTGGCCAACAGCTCGTTAAATGCTCGCGTGGGCGTCTCCTCTGCTCGCCTCTCTGCCGACATTGCCGTTGGCGACGGCGTCGGCGTCGCGGCACTCAGCAGCGATGATAGCGATGAGCTGCTGCCCGGCGATCTCCGATCTTGGTCAGTGCTGGGAGCGCGATTAACAGGTGTGCTCTCCCGACTCGATTGGTTCCCTGCCTCCGTTTCCGTGTCCACTTCCGTTTCAACCTGCAATTGTTGTTGTTGTTTTTGTTGTTGATTTGCTCAAGTCTTTTTATGTTTTTTCATTGTTTTATTGCCAATTTGCTTTGCTTTGTTCGTTGTTACTCAATGTTAGAAGTGTGTGTTAGACATGCCTCGAACGGTTTCCAAGTAAAACGAGAAAAGCATAAACACTGCTGGCCTACTTTCAATTTATTGCGCATCCAACTGACCCCGATTACCAGCTAATCGTATCTATATAGTCGCTCTCAAAACGGATTATGAGTGCTGCCCATGAATATATATTCTGGCAGTTGCTGTCTACTTTTCTATTTAACTTTTTAATAAATCTGGGTTTTATTTATTGCATCTATTATTTTAAATTTCAATTTAATCAAATTTATTATTATTTTTAAATATTATATAAAATTTTTATTTTTGGAAGCCAGACAAATTTAATTTGCAATTTTAATTTTATTAGTAAATTTGGCAAACCGGAAATGCTTTTTTCCTATTAGCATTTCAGTCTACACTGTAGAAGAAGAATTTCACACTATGTAGAAGACATAAAAAAAATTGTACAAATATAATAAAAACATTTTTAAATTTATAAATAGCGCACACTATTTACTCTTTAAAAATCTTTTAAGGCACTGAAAGCAAACTATAAAATCAACAAAAAATATTCATATATATATAGATAATAAATAAATACTAAAAATATTCAGATTTAATCTGATATCTTAAGTTTTGTCACTGTGTGACGAATGTCTCTTTTAGTCTACAATAAAAGCCCAAATTTTCAAAGCAAATTGTCAAACTATTTTTTAACCTCTTCTGTCCCTTAAAATCGCAAATGTTTGCCTTAAATTAAGTCGACTTTTTTTTTTAATATTAAAAATATTATGCCATTATCTTATAAGAAATATTTGTTCTCAGTATTTTTTTAATACGGATTTCAAAAAATATTTATACTTTGGATTTATACGCATACAAAAAGAATTATTTTTAAAAAGCAGAGAATAATATTATTAAATTAAGATGAAGCGACACTAAAATCTACTTCAGCTGGTTCATTTCGTATAACCTAAGGGAATTGCTAAACTTTCTTGCTTCTTTGTACTTTATTCCATTCTTCGATCTGTCGTCTATATATTCTTTTCTTTCTGGGATTAGTTAGTTAGTACTTCGGTACGAACCTCACACTCGCCCTCGGTTTCTGTTTCGTTGGAAGAGCTGATTGGCTCCATGGTTGATGTGCTGCTCCGGTCGTCATCTGGTCGATGGATCAGCTTGATGGCATCCGTATCGAGATCGATGTGTGTCCGTTCGACCAAAGCAGCCGCCTCCTCCAGTTCGAGTTCCATTAGATCTGAGACGCTGCTCGAACCCGACGAGCTGAGGTAAACGAGTTCCGCATCCTCCGATTGGGGCGACAGGGTGCTCTGCAGCCGCGTACAGCTCTCCAGATCGCTGGGCTGTTCGAGCAGTTTTGTTTCCAGCATGAGAGCCATCGGCTGCTCGCGTCGCTTCTGCCGCCGGCTAAAGTCGAGTTGGCTGCGCGGATACGATTCGTTTGCCTTGTGCGGCACAGCCGGACGCGTCTTCGCCGGATCATTATTGCCGGAGGAGCTGGGCGTGAGGCCAAGCGTTAGATCGCTCGCCTCGCTATTCTCCTCCAGAATGCTGTCCAGATAGCGCGGACTGAGCAACTGCGGCAGAAAGTGCGATTCGAGTGCATTGCGCTTCTGGGCGCGCATCTGACGCAGCTGCTCCTGGTGCTGTTCCGCTCGATTGCTGGACGGCAAATCCGGCGAAGACGCTATCACAGCTATGGGCGATGCCGTCGATGTTGGTGTGCTCGCCTCCGTTTCCGAATCCGCCTCAAACACCACCGGCGACTGCAGTGGTCCATTGAAATTGAATTCACCCGAACTGCAATCGCTGCTCAGCTCCAGCTCCTGAATCTGCACATCGCGCGCAAATTTGCTGAACTGGGTGAGGCTCTGCTTGTGCTTGGGTGAGGGCGATTCCACCAAATAACGTGGCGGTGGTGACAATGTGCCGCTGGTGTTGGTGCTGTGTGCGCCAGCTGCTGCTGCTGCTGCTGCTGATGCTGTTGTTGCTGTTGCTGTTGTGCTGCTAATCTCCTCAATTGTTGGCTTACCTTTACGAGCGCGTTCCTCCGCATCCGTCTCGACGCGTATCTGATGAATGATGACTTTGGTGCTGCGCTGCAGCGGCTGTTGCTGTCGTGTAGATGCGGCATGTTGCTGTTGCTGCTGCTGTTGCACAGCTGTTGCAGCGGTTGGCAGCTGTTGCTGTGTTTCCTTTGGTTGTTTCTTTGTTTCATGTTGCTGCTGCTGGTTGTCTTGTTGTTGCTTCTGCAGCTGCTGCTGCTGCTGGTCTTCTTGCTGTTGCTGTTGCTTGGCTGCTTCCGTTTCTTGGTCGTTCTCGCGTACAATGCGATGCACGATGACCTTGGCTTGTCGTGGGCTACCTGGTGGTTTAGCTGCCTGCTGCTGCTGCTGTGGCTGCTCCGCGAGCAACTGTTGTTGTTGTTGCTGCTGCTGTGGCTCTTTTTGCAGCTTGCTGCTCTTTGCGCCCATTGCTTTGATAGTCTTTACTAAGCAGCTCTCTTCCTGCTCCAATTTCACAGGCACTATGCGAACAACTGGCTGCTGCTTCACCTGATCTTCGGACTGATTAAACAGTTGTTCTTCCTCCTCTACTGACTCTTCCGACAGTTCCTTAAGAATATGTTTTGCCTGGTCGAGCAGCTCCTCTTTGGACTGAGCAACGGGTTGCTGCGTCAGCTGATCTTCACACTGATTGAAGAGTTCTTGTTCCTCCTCTGCTGATTCTTCCGACAGTTCCTTAAGATACTGTTTTGCCTGTGCCAGCAGCTGTTCTTTCGAAGGATCTGCCTGCTGTTGATTTGACTGATCTTCTGCTTGATCTACGACTAGATCTGTTGGCTGATCTACAGACTGATTGACTAGCTGCTCCTTGGATAACTCTTTTAAATTATCTAACAGCTTGTTCGCCTGATCAAGCTGCTCTTCCACTACCTGCTGAACAGACTTTACTGTTGTCTGGCCAACAGACAGGTCTTTTTGCTGTTCTTCCACTCCAATCAGTTGCGCCTTTGATTGATGTTCAGGCTGATCGAGAAGTTGCTCTACTAAATGTTCTATCTGATCTGCAACGGGTTGCTGCGTCAGCTGATCTTCAGACTGGTTAAAGAGTTCTTGGCTATCTTCAGCGGACTCTTCCGACAGTTCCTTAAGAAAATGTTTTGCTTGGTCGAGCAGCTCCTCTTTGGACTGAACAACGGGTTGTTGCGTCAGCTGATCTTCGCACTGATTGAAGAGTTCTTGTTCCTCCTCTGCTGATTCTTCCGACAGTTCCTTAAGATACTGTTTTGCCTGTTCGAGCAGCTGCTCTTTCGAATGATCAGCTTCTTGATCTACGACTAGATCTCTTAGCTGATCTACAGACTGATTGACTAGCTGTTTCTTGGACAACTCTGTCGAATTATCGACTGGCTGACCAGACGGACCACTTAGCTGATCCAATTGCTCTTCCAAATCAACAGGCTTTTCTTTTATTTGATCTACAGACAGATCTTTTTGCTGTTCTTCCGCTTCAATCAGTTGCTCTTTTGGTTGGCGCTCAACGCACTCAGCTAAATTATCTACTCGATCTGCTGCTTGCTCGATCAGCTGATCTACAAACTTATCAACGAGCTTCTTCTTGTTTCTCTCCTGATCTTCTGGCCGATCTTCCGCTTGTTCAATCAGCTGCTTTTCAAACTGATCCTCTGAGTGCACCAATGACTCATTCGTGTTGCTCTCGTTGCTCTCGTTGCTCTCGTTGCTGTTGTTGCTTTTGGCTATGCCCGTTTTTGCCTCAACCGCAGCTGTGACGCTGTTGCTGGCTGTTGTTGACCCATTTGAAATGCTGCCAGAATTTGCATTATTATCATTCTGATGATCATCGGCTGCCGTTAATGATGATGATGATGACGAAGATGTCGCTGCTGATGATGCTGCTGTTGCTGCCGCTAAACTTGTTGTTGCCACTGGCAAAATTGCCGCCTCCTCCTCCTCCTGCTGCTGCTGCTGCTGCTGCTCCTCTGCTGTGGCTGTTTGCTGTTTGTTATTTTGATTCTTATTGCGCTTATTACGATTACGATTACGATTGCGATTACGATTATTTGGCATCGTCTACGTCGCGTTCAAGCCTGCAAAACTTTTCGTGCCACAAAACAAAAGAAACGAGACTTCAAGTTTTTCTCTTAGTGTATGCGTGTGTGTGTGTGTGTGGCTTTGTGTGTGTGTTGGATTTGTTGTGCCTGCTTGTTGCAATTTGCCTGGCAATTACGCATACGACGCGTTCACCGCCTTCAATCAGCTAAATCTAAAAATTGCTTTTATTCGTGTGCTTTTTTTTATATGCTTTTGTTTCTTTCTTTTTTTTCTTTTTCTTTTTGCTTTTTGCTTTTGCTTTTGCTTTTTATAATATTGCTCGTTTTTTGTCGTCGTTGTCGTCGTTTAGGGATTTCTCTCTCAGTGTCACTCGTCGCCGGACAGAAACACAACTAAATCCAAAAAACTGATCAGCCGATCAACCAAAACGACGACGAGCCGGCATTTCAAGCAGCGACAACGTCTGCGTCTGCGTCGACGTCGACGTCAACGTTAACGCCAGCGACAACTGTGACAACTGCGACTGCGACACTCGTCCGCCCGGCTAAAGTTTGACACGCGCTCGTCGCTGCACAAATTTCGATCCATATATCATAAACACATCATATATGAATGTATATATACATATATATATATATATATATATTTAAATATCACATAATAACCCGAGAAGAAGAAAAATCAAATAAAATTTCGAATTTGTACGTTTCAGTTTCCCACTTTCGCTCTCATCGCTTCGGCGATTTCGAGAATTTTGTGTCTAAAAAGATTTCGTTCGACTTGTTTTGCGCGCTCGCGTTCCCGTTTCAACTTCTGCTGACGGCGACTGGCGGCTAAGGAATGGGCCATGGGCTGCTCCCAGCTGCCAAGCGGGAAACAGAAACCAACAAAAAAAAAAAAAAAAAAAACATAGAAAAACGAACAAGAAAAACTAAGAAAAATACCCACATCAACAACAACAACAACAACTATTCATAATGAGGCTCGTCTGATGATAATTTTAAAAATACATGTAGCATCGTACAGAGAGCAACATTTGCCTCAAGTAGTGGGAGTTGTTGCTCGAAGTGAGGGGGGAGTGGCAGGGGAAGCAGAAGCAGAAGCAGAAGAAGGCGTGTGTTAAGTGCCAAGCAAACAAACAATGCGCAAAACTGTTGTACAACGTATTAGTCGTTAAAGTTGTCGTCGCTGTTGTCTCTGGAACAATTTAAATGTAAATAAACAAGCCAAATGAAAATCAAGTCCAAGTCATGTCAAATGCGCAACTCAAACGTGAATGTTGCATAAACATTAAGAAGCGAAAGAATTAAATATAAATATATATATATATATACACATGACGATATAAACAAAATCGGAACTGATCTGTTTAGAAAATGTTTTTGCGCTGCCAGTTTTCAGCTGCAAATAATGTCATATTTAATTATACATTTGGCCACGTTGAGATCTTTGAACCAAAATATCCATATTGCCTGCAATTTTAATGGTTTTATTTATACAAAATAATGCCAGAAAAATGAAGAACTCTGCTTTCAGATGTTTCAGCTTTTCAACGAGGAAATAACTTATCTCGTATAGGATAGGAAATCATTTTCTTTTCATTCGAATACTTCCATAGAATGTGTGATGCATGTTTCTGGCACATTGCTCTTCAAGATTTGCTCAAATATTATATTTTCAAATATTCATATATATAATTAAACAGAAATATGAGCTATAAATTTTATGATTTTACTTTGTTCAGAAATGAAAGGAAAAGGAGAATTACCTGTTTTTTTATGAGCCAGCTAATAAAAAGGTGGACTACCCAAAGCAAAGCAAATGGTTCTAACTTATAAGCCTCCACTGTAACCTATAGTTACTAAGAACAGATAAATATTTTTAGAATATCTTCTAAGTCAAATTTATTTTTAGTTTTCGGAACTCACTTTGAATAGTGAAGTGTGTCTCTAATCTCTCTAAAATCTAAGAAGTATTTTAAAAATATCTTGTAAACACAAACGATTCAATTTTGGGTTTCGAAACACACTTCTAATCTGAACAGTGAAGCTGTTCTAATTTGTAAGACTGCAATAACACTTAAAATCGAACAGCTATTTTGAAAATTTCTCTTAATTTTGGGTTTCGAATGTGAATAGTGAAGTGGTTCTAATTTCTCTTCACTGTGACCTATAATTACTAAAGGAGATATTTTTAAAATACATTTTAAGACGAAATTATTTAATTTTGGGTCTCGAAACACACTTTGCTCAAGACGAACCTGAATAGTGATGCGGTTCTAATTTGTCCCCATTGTAACCAATAATTAAACCAAAATATAACAATAATAAAACTAAAATCCAAGAAGTATGTTTAAAATCCCTTTTAGGCCAATTATTTAATTCTGGGTTTCGAATCTGAATAGTCAGATGGTTCTAATTTGTCGCCACTGCAACATATAATTACTATAAGAACATTTTTCAAATATTTTTAAAGACAATAATATTTAATTTTAGGTTTCGAGCATCAGTTTGTGTGTGCATATATAAATTTGATCTTCTTTTGTTAACCTTGTCAGCCTAATGTTGCAATTATAAACCATTTATCTTCCTACAATAATGCCTAAATTAAAGAAATTAAATTGAAATTTACCTAATTTTACCCACCCTCACACACACAGTATATTCAATAGGCAATATGCCCAAACAAATGACTTACAACGCATTTGAATCACACGCGGAAATATTCTCAGAGTGCTGTCTGCTCAACTGCAGTCAAGTGTGTGTGTGTGTGTGTGTGTGTGTGTGTGTGTGTGAGTATCTATGTACAACTTATGGCATTTTCAAGATATTTTTCGTGCGTAATTTCTTTCAATTTGTATCTTTTATTTTTTTTTGTTGGTCTTGTTTCGTGGTCTTTGGTCTTCGCTCTCTGTTCTCTGTTCTCTGTTCTCCGTTCTCCGTTCTCCGTTCACCGTTCTTCGGTGTGTGTACACTTGAATAATTTTTACGAGTTGAAATTGAAGCATTATTTTCGACTGGCAAAGTGTGCCGGCTCATGCACATATACACATATATATTTGTATATATATAGTCTACACAGATACACCAATATATGCATATATATTCTACTGGGCCATGCGGTTAGTAGTCGTTGATTTATTTTTAAAAGTACTTAATGGATTTCAATTTCTTTGCTTTCTTTGACTTTAACCACCTCTGCCTCTGACTCACCCTACCCCTCGCCCTGCCTTTTAGTCGTCTTCGCATTCGTCATGGGGCGCAAATAGATCTGTGGATCCCTGTCAGGTGCCAGACGACGAGCGGGCGGAGATGCAAACGGACAAGTGGAAAATTGTGCACGTGATGCAAATGAACTGTAATGGGTAAGTCGGAAAAGGGGGTGGTGGTGGGATGGGGAGGCATTAAGATTATGCAACAGTCACGAAATTCACAGCTGAAGTTTAACCCTTTAACGACCGCAATTACAATAAGCAAAAGAATGGCAAACTTCAGACAAACACTTCAGAGCAGTCTTAACACTTGCTACCTAATTAAAAACCCATTAAAACGGCAATTTCCTACGATAAACAGACATAAAGGCTAAGAAACACCTTCAACCCCTACACCCCCCTAACTCTCCTTCGCCCTTTCTCTTTCTCTCAGCACTCATTCAGTTTATATGTTTTTTTGTTTTTTGTTTTTCTTTCTTTTTGGTTTCGCTTCCGTTGATTTTGTGGCACCTTCTTGTTTTTGTGGTTTTTAAATGGCCCAGAGCATTATCGGATTATGTTTTCTTCCAAGTACTATTTGAGAACATGTGATCCAACTTTTCGAGATGAATGAGTTTCTTTTTTCAACTATTATTATATAATATCGATAGCAGCAAAAGCAACATAAATTATTTCAATAGATATTCGTATCATGTTCTATATGATTGTCTGAGTTATCTTTCATTTTTGTTTGCACACTGCTGATAAGGACGAGGCTCCCCACAATTAAATGAATTTTCTATGTTCAAATTAGGCGGGCAAAAATCATTGGAAATGTTCACAATCGCTGCGCATTATGCAAAAGGTAGGCCAAATTCGTATTGGGAAACACGCCTTGCCAATGACAAAGCTAAAGTAAACTTGAAGAAAATCAAATAAGATATCAAATTTGTAATATACAAAAATGTGAATAAATATGTATTCAGTAAATTTTATATATTTAGTATCGCAAGAGTTACTTTTATTATTCCCGTAACTAACAAAACTATCTGGCAACATTTCTAATTATAATTAATTACTCCTTATAGCTTGGCAAAAAATTATCAGCATTGAACTACTATATCATATAGAAGAATGACTTATTGAGCACTATAATCAGCTAAAAAAGTTGCCACTGTCACCGAACCTAAGTCCAGGATTTCATTAAAGGAATCCTTGAAAGGAATAAAATATGTAGTAGAGACTCCCATACCTTGGTAAAACAAAAACATCGGTGTTTAGAATACGTCTAGAATAAGTCTGTTAGGAAAAATATTCGCTGACTTTTTCATTATTTTTTAGCAAAACTGATAAGTGTACGAATAATTTTTGGGCCAAACAAAGTATATTGTTCAAAATAATTGCGCCGTTTTGAAATTTCAATGATAAAAGACACAAAAATTAACACAAACACATATTTAACATGTCCGAATGCAAATGCTTACTAAATCTCCTGCAAATTTACACTGAAAATCAAAATTTATTCATGAGTTTGCAGGGTATTTTGAAAATCAATGAGGCCTATTGATTTTAACTGTGCTTTGTTTTTGGCTTGTTGATATTTGTGCTGCTAATTAGCATAGATTTTTAACGTTGCTGTTTGGCTGTTGCTGCCTCTCCATTTGCCTACACTTTTGGTGCTGCATTTGTTGTTGTTGTTGTTGCTGTTTTTGTATTTGTGTTTACGTATGCGTAATTTACTTCTCTCTCTCTCTCTCTCTCTACCTCTCTCTCTCTCTGTCTATTTGTTTTTTACACACACACACACAGATAGACAGGCAGACACTCTCTTTGGGGCAGTTGTAATACAAACAAAATATTTACTAAATTAATTTATGGCTGGCGCGCTCTTAATTCTGCAGCCACCCACCAACAGCGACGTCGACGCCGGCGCTGACGTCACGGCTGCGTCAGCAGCGCAGCCCGCGCACGCGGTGAGGTCAACGTCGAAAGGCGTAAGTCGGCAAATTACAAAAGCAAAAAAGAAAAAAAAACACGACTAGCAAGCGCAAGCAAAGCGGCGCATTTAGTAGTCAATTAATTGCTAAATCGTCGGTTTATATGAAAGACATTGCCACAGTCCACTGTCCACTGTCCGCTGTCCGCTGTCTATTTGCTTGCTGTGTGCCGCGTTCTTCCTCAATGCAACGCGTACGTGCGCCAACTGAATCGTTGAATCTGCATTTGAATCTCAGAGTCCCAAAAAGAAAGCACGATATGGGGGATAATGAGGAGAGCGGCCAATTGGGCTCGGGGGGCCGATGCCGGTCAACGACTGTTGTTGTGTGTGCGCTTTTTGGGCGCACAGTGTGACCAGATTGATTTGCCCACAATAGACACACAAAAGGCAGGCAACGTTGCTTGTCTTATCTAGCCGTTTGAAGAGTGAACGAGAGAACTTTGCATTATAAATTTTGAAGTGGCTAAAAATCGAACAATGATCTCAGCGCCTCAGCCTTGGCGGCCAAGTGTTAAACTTGACGCTTAATTATAAATGGCGAAACAGGGCAAATTAGTTTGTCTGCTAAATGCTACCTCAGACCATGAACCCATTGCCTCCATCACTTGCCCATACCCCTCCCCCCCCCCCTTCATCCATGCTATATGCAAATAAGAAGCACACTTTAAGGTCGTTGCGTCAGACGGTAAGATATTGTTGTCCTCGGCTTTTACAGTTACAGGCAAAAGCAAAACAAACC
This sequence comes from Drosophila anomalipes, assembly GCA_035041615.1. NCBI lineage: Eukaryota > Metazoa > Arthropoda > Insecta > Diptera > Drosophilidae > Drosophila > Drosophila anomalipes. The sequence continues at coordinate 200,894 of JAWNKZ010000041.1, forward strand.
TAAAACACACACAAAGGCAAGGAAATACACAGAGTTTTTGGCTGCTATAATTCGCTATAAATAGCATCAACTTCGTATACTAACAACAACAACTGTATTGTGTATTGTGTAGCGCAGTGTAAATGCTGTTATATTATTTTCGTTTGTTTTTTTCGTTTTATTTTATTCTTTTTTGTTATTCGTTTCGCTGTCTTCTTTCGGAACGCGCTCGCGATCGCACAACGTCAAAGTCGAAGTTCTAATGGCAACTGAAGCTTTGCAAGCTTCACACACATCGTCAGCGAGAACCGACAACAACAACAAAAACAACTGTTTGTCACCTGGCAACCCGACAGCGGCAACAAAAACGTTTCCTCTACAGACTGCGAGCCGGTAACAACAACAATAACAATAACAACAAAAGAACTACTAAAAACTGCGGTGATAAGTTTGCCAAAGTTGTTAACTGATTGTTGTTGTTGTTGTTATTGTTGTTGTTGTTGTTGCTGTTAGCGTTGTTATTGCGTTTGCGGTTTATTTGTGCTCAACAAAAGCTAATTATTGTAGTGTTCTCTGCCTCTCTCTCTCTCTCGCTCTCTCTCTTTCATCGACTCACTCGCTTTGTTGCTTCGTTGCTCGCTCTCCGTGTTTTCGATTTCCTGCTACCTCAAATCAATCGAATTCACCAATGGCAAGCTTGTCTTTTAACCCGATACCCTTCTACAGAAGTATTGCAAACTTGATAGGCCTTTTGTCACAAAACTATATATAGATATATATCCTATATACATACAAATTATAGTTATTTAGCTCATTATGGTATATATTTGATCCATATATATTTATATAGAGAACTTATAAATATATTTATACTCAAATAAATATATTACTCAAAAACAAACAATAAATTCTGATAAAATTAAATTGTTCTAATTTATTAGATAATAAATACTATAAATAATACTTTGTAATTTTTCTAAAAAAAATTAAAAACTTTTAATCCATCATTAAGTAAGTTTAAAAATAATTATTAATATATTTTGGAATCCATAATTGGATTAACTTTTATGTTTATGGATTTGCCAAGAATTCTTTAAAAAGTAATTGTTATTTAGCTCGCTATAAAAAATCTTTCAAATGCTTGAGATATGAGAATCTCTTATACATAAATAGATCGAAAAAATATTTTAAAAAATGTTATGTTAACATCATTTTCTATTATATTAAAGCCAAGGCTGGAAAGATTTATCACACAGAGCTTATCAGACGGCGTTAGATCTCTTTCCAAGCTATTTTTGGATATGATATGCAAATTTTAAATTTTTTAGAGTATACAGAAGTATACTCTTCAAAGGGAAAATTCCATTCCAGTTGTAATTCTGATGATAGACCAGCTCACAGCTGTTTTGCTGAGCACCTAGTACAAGCAAACAGAAGGTTTTGGGATTTTGCCAGATAACTGACAGCTGGAAACAGCTTTCAATTTCACCTGGCCATCAGCTGGAAGCGGATTCGTCAATCTCAGAGTAGAACGCTGAAGCCACTCGGAGCTTTGAAGTACAATTAATGCTCATTAATCAGGCACCCAACTTTTGCTAAACGTCAATTACGAGAGGCAGCTTGTTGGGTTTCTTTAAATTTAAATGGGTTTTTTGCTATTTTTATTTTATTGTTTATTCAACTATTAAGTCATGCGCATAAATAAAATATATGAAAACATTGCAGTCGAAAATATCCGACTTTGTAATACTTTGCATACGTATATCGAGTGATTCCAGCAGAAATAAGGTGAATAATAATCAGATTAAACAATGCCCCACATTTCGCAAATAATTTCATAAATTAAATTAGTAATAATAATGAAACAATTAATTAAAATCAGAGACAGTCAGCAAACAACTCATCAATTCAATAATAAACTATAGAATAACAAATTGCCTTAATTGAATTATAATTGTAAATCAGACTATAAAAGACTTTGAATTCCACTTGTAACAGTATTTTGATCTGACATTAAAACTAATGCTATAACTAGTAGTATCTACTTGCAATAAAAGAGTATAATAATCGAAAAAGGCAGAGCGCAAAACACGAATACCTGATAAAAGAAAAGGCTTATCGGGCATTTAAAAAAAGAAATACACGTTGTACATGCGATTATTCAGTATATGTGTACACTTCTAAGTGTGTGTGCGATGTGGATGTCTAGTTTGGAAAACATTTCGTACACACAATCTGCAATTTTATCAATATTTAATCAAGCATTTGCAAATCAAAACCAGCACATGGGCAAAGGCTCTTTAAAGTAATTGCAAGCCATGAAAGCCAAAACCAAAGAACAAAAACAGGGCGTTTGAAAAACGCCCAACATTTCAGTAATTTGAATAATAATTGTATAACAAATAGATAACAAATGAATGCTAATTGCACTTGAGATCTGTTTCGCATTCACCCAGAACCAAAATAAATATAATAATTCCAACAACGCATTTATCTGCGCTCTCTGAATCATATGCCAAAATTCAAAAAACCTATTAGCACTTTTTTTTCCCCCGTTTTCGTTCGGTTTTTGGCAACCGAAACGATCATTAAATTTGAAAACAAAAACTGGAAATATATGAGCCAAAAAACATCAGATAAAGTCAGCTGTCAACTGAGTGGCGCTACCCAAAAAAAAAACAAAAAAAAACCGCAAAAACAAGACTACTCATAGATATTCATAATAAATTCATAGAAAGTGGTCGACAAGGAGATACCCTGCTTCCAGATTTGGCTTTTAATGTATTTAATATCGATTTTTTAATTTTTCACTCATGTTCAGTTGTAAATTACCGTAATTAAATAACCCTTTCAATTTTTCTCTTTACCTTTGTAGCGTTTTACTCTACTTATAAATAAGCAAAGTGGTCAAAAATTCACTCATTTAATAGAGGCAATTTATAACAATTTCTATTGTTTAATTCTATTGGTTGAGGAGTGGAATCAATTCTGTCATTTTCATTGTACTTTTATTTATTATTTAGTTAATATCGATTAATGTCAGTCGACACAAACATATTAAATAGTCAAAATAAAATAAATAAAATTTCATATTTAACTTTAAAGATATTAACGATTTCTGCGAATTTTTAATTGCAAAATTGGTCTAACATTTATTGCAATGGCTAAGGAAAACATAGAAAAATACTTATCATATATATTTAGTTATAAAATCATAAAATAATATATAATTTTAGCTATATAGTGTGAGTGCTTCTTCTTGATTTCGTATTACGCTGTTGACATTGAAAAAAATTGTGTGAATTAAATAAGCAGAACTTTGTTATGTGCTTTCGAAGGCAGTAAATCGTTTTGTAAAAGGAAACATTCATTTACCTAGATAGTTGCACAAAGACATACCAATACAGACTGCTACTATTTCTAATCGATAGTTGTAATTAGTTATTGATAAGTCTGACAGAAAGTAAGACAAGCCAGTTGAAAATTGAAGTTTCCCAGAAAGTGCTGCAGCTGTGACATTTCCCATTTTTGACTATACATATACATATATATATATATATATTCGGTCTCTACAAAAGTGATACAATGGGTTGGTTGGCTGTGGCTTTGGGTTTTATACCCCCACCCATAAAATAAGTCATCGGTCAATGGCTTTCAAAGCAATGACAATAACTTCAATAGCTTTTAGCCAGTGGCACTTTAACCGTCGTCGTTTCGTTTCATATTTTATTCAATTCCCGCAGCGACATTGTTGTGGTTTCTGGTTTCCGGGGGCGGAGTCGTAATCGGAGTCGGTGACGGGGACGGGGACGGCAGGGGCGGAGGCGTGGCTCTTAGCTCCATTTCTTGGCCAAGTGTCGGTTTAATTAAGTACTTTAGCCGCATTAATTGGGCGTGAAGCATGAATGAATGATTATGTTGCCCGCTCTACATGTAATTCAATATGCTACTTGATAAATTTGCATTTATCGCACAGCCTTTGCAAAACATCTAAAAACCCACGTTGCGCCCACGATAAATGCCCAAAACTTGATTTAACTTATTATGATAATTGGGGATGGCTTGCCAGTTATAATGATGTTGTCACGAAATTTTTAATGCATTTATGTGGAGTTTATCTGTGATACCATTTAAGCCAGCATCATTTTAAAATATATCTTAATGAGCCGGTTGCAGCTGAACTATTAATATTTATTTGTTTAATGTCGACTAATATCAGTCCACACAGAAAAATTGAAAAAGGTAAGAAATAAAACAGATTAAAAATATTATTTAACATTTAGCTTTAAATATATAAATGTATAGAAATGTATTGCGTTCAAGTTATTACTTCCCCAGCTGAGCCTCAAGTTCTTCTATCAGCTCAAGTTTGCTTTTTTTTCTTTCGATAACTTTTACCGGTTTAGATCGATAAGAGTCGATTTTAAGGCATATCTTGAAAGTCACAAGATCTAGAGTCAAACATTTTTATACATAAATTAATACACAAATGGATCGCACCAAAATGGGAAATAACCCATTTTTCGAGGAATGACATGGTTCTCATATTTTTTTTTGGCATGGTCTACAAATTTTGATGATGATCGGAAGAAGTGTGGGACTCAGAAATGGAGAAACATGATGTGTGTTTGTTTTTGTATACCGAAATTGGGCACTTTCCACTAGAGCACTCTTAATTGCTCGCTTATATAATGAATACATCCTATGAGAACTGCTGCAACTTTTAGCCATATCTGTCTGTCCGTTCACCTGCCTGTCTTTATCAACGGATCTGAGAGACTTCAAGAGTTAATGGCTTGAAATTTTAAATATATCTTCTCATAAGCCAGCTCAAAAATAGACACATTAGCATATATCCACCTAAGTAACGCAATCGATGATTAGGTATATCCTTTCAATTGATATTGGAAATAATAATCAAATTGTAAAAATGTCTTTAAGGATCGGATAAGAAACACCCAAAAAATCTATTCTCATATTGATCTCAATAATATTAGCAGGTGAAATACAGCTGGTTCTCAGCATATATTTATTCAATTCCACTATATTTTTGATATAGATTAGTCGAAATTAATCTAACGTATTAACTAAGATTGGAATTAGTTTTTGTTAAATATCATTGCTGTGTAAAAAAGACGAATTTGCAATTCGGTATACCAAATTTAAGTGTATCTTCTTCTTTTTCAATATAATTACAACCATTGACAAAGTTCCCAATTTTTTCACTGAACTGAATAACCTTTTTGGATTATGTTTGTTATCTAGATAAATTTTGCATATGACGAATGTAAACAATGTCTGCAATATTCCATTTCTTATTCAAATAATCAATATTGCCCTTTTTTGATAATGTTAAAGAAAATAAAGCGCTTCTGTTGCTATCGCTCACATTTTATATTGACAATATATAAATACATATATACATTTTTATTTACTAGGAGTATTGATGAAAAAACTTAAACTTTTGCCGGCTGTCTTATCAAAATTGGTGGCATGTCGCTATGACCGTTGTTGTTGTTGCTGTTGCCCCGTAAACAAAGGCAGAATAATAAATAATACAAAGACTGAGCACAAAGACACTCACAGTGGTTTCGGTGGCGTATAATTAATATGCGCGAATGCGCGATTTATTGAAAGTTGTCGCTTGTGACAGGTGAAATTAAATAATTAGACACGTGTGTTCACCAAATAAAATATTTGATATTTATAATAAAATAGCCAAATAAAAAGCCCAAAGCGAACTGGAAACTTCATTTGCATGCTCAGCCCCAAACATCCGGTCATTACAAAATTAATTGAACTATGACCAAATGCTGCCCCAAACAACCCGGCACAGTATAATTTAAAACGAATTAAAATCACACACACACACACACACACAGAGAAAAATATATAAAAATACGTTGCACACAGAAATTTATCTAGATCCATACACAAATATAAAGAGCGAGACACAATTTAGAGCGTATACATATATTGTGCCATTTTTGGTTGGCTTTAATCGGTATACAAATATTTAATATTTTATCACATATCATATTTCACATCATCATCATCATTATCATCATATGCGAGCATAATTAACCAGCTCTATTTTGCTCTATCTTCTCCATATACCCAAACCCAACCAAATTATATATTTCATATATTCCTCAATAAGTGCTTATCGCACTTGGATTTAAATATTTAATGAAGCGAAGGTCGTATTTTATTTTCTTAGACTGGCGCGCACGTATAACAGTTTCATTGTATACCACTGTAGAACAGTTGGAATTTGTCTAGGCTAAGCACAGATTGGCATACATAGGGACATGAAAAAAATGCGAAAGAAGAAGACACCAACAAGAAAAAAAACTCAATTCGGTACTTTGCGTTCGCAATTAGCGGTCTAATTTGATAAGGCTAATTAATGGCATAAAGGAGTGGGGGAGGGGGGGAGTTGGGTAATATACAAATTAATAACTCACGTTGTGCTTATGGCAAACGAGTAATCGTTTATCGTTGTTAACGCCTTCAGCTGATGCTGCTGCTGCTGCTGCTGCTGCTGCTGCTGCTGCTACTGCAGATCCACATACACATTCACACGTAAACACAAACGTACTCGCAAGTAGTAACTTAAACGGTTAACGGCTAACGGTTAAACGGTTAGCGAGTAGCGGGTGGCTCACGATGGACCCAAGTAATATCTCTTAACAAAATTTCACGCGCGCTTCTTAACTGTTGTTGTTGTTGCTGCTGCTGCTGCTGCTGCTGGTGCGATGATGATCGAATTCAGCGTTGTTGTTGTTGTTGTTGGGTGCAAAATAACACTCGCACTTACACTCACACACTCACTCACACTCTCTCTCTCGTATTCGGACTCGCACTCACGCCGACAACTTGACTTGGCAAAACTTCTATAGTAACTAAATAGCAGGGGCCTACGGTATCGTATAGCACAAAACAACGGCGTATTTGGCGACAGCGACGTGCACGCTGGCAGCGACATAGCAGCGTCTCTGAAGCACAGTGGTCCGCAACCGCGTTTAACTGTGCGCAAAATTGTAGCGAAAGTAATAAAAAAACAATTACTATACAAGATTAATTTTATCTTGTGCTTAAGTTAATCTTTCGGCAATTTCACTTCGACAATTTAACTTCAAAGACTGATATCTGTCAGTGATTACGACAAATTATAATTTCAAAAAGTTGAATTGAACAAATCTTTGAATTAATGATTTTATAACTTTCTTAAAGCCAATTTTCAAAATCAATTGTGAACGTAGACCATTGAACAGTTCAAAATTAATTTCTGATACAAAATTTCTTGACCTACAAAATTTATATATTATTTGCAACAACTCTAAGACAACCTCTGCAATTAAACCATATTTCTTCATAAGCTCGTCAATACAATGTAAAGTTTTCAAATATATTAAGATGCCGTAATTACTAGTCCTCTAAAGCAAACAACAGCCAAACTAAGAAAGCAGTCGAGAGAGCAAATTTCATTACTATTTTATGAATTTCAACTTTTCTACATTTCTACTTTTCATAAATATGTTTTATTATTCAGAAAAATATTTCTAAAAAAATGGATAAATAGCTGTGTAATTTTAAGAAATTTGTTGGAAGAATAAGAAGAAGAATATTTCGGAGTATTTATTTAAAGTAATTATTTCTGTAACCCAAAACATTCTTCTAGTTTTCCGAACGATTTTCATATTAAGGTGATTTTCTAAATTTCATGGCAACTTTTCAACACTTTCAGATAACAATGTGCCACTGTGCGGTGCTTTTTGATTAGTTTGACGTTGACTTGTTGCTGCCAACGCTGACTGCGACTTCAGCGGCGAGTGGTGGGTGCTATGGGTCTCCGAGTCAGACTCTGGCCGTCTCTGCCTCTGCCTCTGCTTCTGCTTCTGCTTCTGCCTTTGCATCAGCTGCCTGCTTTCTGCTTCGGTCTCTGGGAGCTCTGCTCTGTAGCCGGCTTTGGCCCCGGCTCTGCCTTTGGCTCTGGCTTTGGCTTCGGCTTCGGCTTTGGCGTGACTTGTTGACGATTTGTTGTTGATTTTGTTGTTGTTTTTGTTTTTGTTTTGTTTGCTGCGAGACTGCGCGCTCTGCGCTTGGAGGGCACGAACCACAGATCCGATATTTTCCAATTTGTATGCATAAATTCACACACAGATGCACACACGACAAAAACAAACATAAAAAAAAAACAAAAAAAAAAGAATGAAGGAAAATAGGGTGCAGAGCAGGAGGTGGAGGAGAGTCAGGAGGCATGTGCATGTTCTGTGCCTCTGCCCAGAATCAACTGGCTGACGCTGTCCAAGCGCAAAACAAAAGAGTCCAAACAAACATAACAAATGTACACACAAGTTGCGAGTACTCACACACTCATGGGAACACTCGTCCGAGTACCAATTCGAGTGTGCGTTCGAGTATCAGTATGAGTATGGGTATGAGTACGGGTATGAGTATGGGTATGAGTATGAGTATGAGTATGAGTATGAGTATGGGTATGAGTAGAACTACGAGTACATGTGCGCATCTGGTTTAGGGCATGTGGCTCATAATGATGACAATGACGGCAAATTGCGGGTGGCGTTCCGTGGGTTGTACGACAAGTTTCCAGATGTTAACTTGTTGCACATACAAAATTTGAACCATTTTTATTTTATGTAATTTCAGCAGCTTAGATCTGTTTCGAGATGTTAACTTGTGGCATATACAAAATGTTAACAATTCTCATTTTATGTATTATCAGCAGTTTTGACGACAATAAATTTTCACTATTGAGCATTATCTATGTACCTTGTATGACGTGGCAATGTGGCAATAAAATACATATATACATATATATAATGTTTTATTTGCATTTAGATTAGAAGTGTTGACAAAAAGTAAGTTTTATATTGGCACTGATAATAGTAGAATTCATTGAAGGGCAATGTGAATGAATCTAACACGGAACTAGATAAAGTCAAACTGAAAATTTGAAAATTGAAAACTAGTCTTTCCTGTTGCAAAGTCAACTTCAACTTATTTTTGATATAATATAAGCCAATGCTAAAGAACAAATGGAGAACAAACCCTCCCTCGTATCTGGATAGATAAGACAAATCATAGGGTATGGCAAACTATAAGATACCACGCTTTCATTAAAATTCAACTTAATATAAGCCTATTACTATTAAAAGTAAATGAAAATAAGTACATCAAGAGTAACTTAACTGAAATTACCAAATATCTATGTAAAATACTTAAGTAAAATAAATTTTAAATTGGCTTGAAATTTACAAAATTTCCCTGAAGTAAAAATTGGCCTGAAATTAGAAAATAATAACACGAATTACGGAAAAGAATTACTTTCATTAAAAAGTCTCTTTTTATTTGTCAGATATATTTTCTATTGTTAAGAAATATATCTTTAGCAAAGGGTACAAAAAGTATAAAATATAAATGACTAGCAAATGTTTCATGTTATTAGAAATAATTTCGAAACATACGAAAAATATAATTACTTAAAATTAAAAAGGCTCTTTTTCAGAAATATTTTCTATAGTTAAGAAATATATTTGCACAAAAATCCTTTCTGATCTGTTAAGATGAGCTGCCGTTGTCATCAAGAGTATGCCAATTTTCTACATTTCAAGGCGATATTTTCACTTATAATATTACAGGTTATATTATAATGTAGTTTTTTATTAGGACTGACACAGAGAAATATTGTTATGTATTTCATACCCCTTTGGCAGCTTAGTGGGTACTTAATTTGCCTGTTGCCAGCGCTGTACCGCTTGGTCCGCCCCCTGCCACTTCCCATTTCATTCACATAATGGCAGCAGCGCGTCGTCAAGCTCCAACAGACAACAGCAAGGGCGTGCTCGCCCCTCCCCCCATCCCTCTCGCTCAACATGTGAATGCATATGCATGTGTAGTAAAGGGGTCGGCAGGGTCAGTTGTGTGTTGCTGCTGACAGCGGACAGCAAATGGACAGACAACAGTTATTATTGCCACAGCACTCTTCTGTTTTTCAGCTTTTGTTAGATTTTGTTATGGTCCGTTTTCGCTTATGCGCTGAAATGTGCGCCATGGATTAAAATAAGAGAGAAATGTGAAGAAACGGAGAAACAGAGAAACAGAGAAACAGATGCCGAAACAGAGACAGAGGCAGCGGCAGAGGCAGCGGCAGCGCCAGAGGCAGAACGGCCAACGATGACTTTATGACATTATTGACAATACGACAAGTCAACGCTGCGTCGGCGGGGGCGGGGGAAGTGAGTGGGGGAGGCATGGTTCTTGAGTTTCAATGACAATGTGAATAATGAGCTCACTCTCTAATGCCACCGGGCAGGCATTAGTTGTCATAGAAGCTGCAGGCCCAGTCCGAGTGCCTGCCTGTCAATGGAAAGGACAGCAAAGGACAGCACTGAATAGAACAGAATAGTACAGCAGAGGACAGAACTGGACACCACAAGTTGATGATGAATATGGGCTAAGACTGTCAGTTTGATCTACATTAAGTCGCAAGGTATATATTTATATAGTGTGGGTCATAATTTATATACACAAGCTTGGTTTTGTCATGCTAGCTGTTCTTGGGAAGGCAACTTCTTTCGACAACTTTAAAGCTAAATACTTAAAACTTGGAACATGGAAAATATAGATAAAACATATATCAATTTGAAAGATAATTCTCCAAACCAGGAGATTGCTGGTGAGCACCTTCAAAGTCTGACATATGCATTTCTAAATCTAGAATTACCAAATTTGATATTTTAGTAAAACACTTCGTCAAGCTAAAACCCCCAAAAAAGCCTATATTAATTAAAGAGCTGAAGTTTCTAGATAATTGGGAACCTCCTTCAAAATTGGTAAAAAAAAAAAAGAAGAAATTCATGGCTACTTCCAACCTGTTCCTTGCCACCTGTTATCAGCTGGTATTGCATTGGTATCAGAGTATTTTGCAGTCGGTTATGGCCGACTGCAACGTTCTCAGTGGTTTTCTTTGAAATTGAGGAATTACATTTATTCAAATAAATAAACCTTCTTAAAGAAGTGGTCGCAACGTGTGCTTTATCGATGTACAGTCTCGACGTAAATATTTTTCCAGCTTGGCGATATGAAAGCTTAAGCATTTTAACAAATTCGGAAAACTAGCAACATTGTCCAGAAAATTGGTAGCAAGAAGTAGGTGCCAAATGTGAACACTGAATTTTCATTCCAAAAGAAGTTTAGTTTTTCAAAATGCAGTTTAAAAGGTAAATCGAAATTATGAAAAATGACTATTCAAATTTTGAGGATACCACAAAGTGTACACATTAACATATATGTATATACATAACTGTACAAATACAACAGGAGAGTGATAATCCTAACAGTATAGCACTACAAATAAAGCTTAACATAGCAGGCAAAGCATGCTAATAAATGTAATAGGTGCTTAACATAGCAGGCACAGCATGCTAATAAATGTAACAGGAGAGTGATAATGCTTAACATAGCTGGCACAGCATGCTGTTAAGGTAAGCTCTGTTAAATGAATTTCAAGTTGCTTTCGGCTGCTTACCTGCTGTGCAATTTTGCGATGTTTGACTTTTGCGTGTCAAATACGGAGTACCGCAATGCAGACAAGCATCCTTTTCCGTTTCCGGTTCTCTTCGCACGTTTGTTGCTGTTGTTGCGCTGCAAGCTCATTAAATTAAGCACTCGTTGTACACTCACAAAAATTTGCTTTGCAGTTAAGAAAATCGCACAAAAATTAACATTTAAAAATATTTTGCTATAATGAGAAGCCCTGGGGGAAAAAGGCTCCAAGGAAAAAGGATGTGGCTAGCACTTACACCTGTACTACTTTGCGTAATTACAGGACACTGGGTGATTGGAAATCATGCAGCTAGGTTGTCCTTCCCTACCGACTCCTCTAGAAATTCTCCCAGATTTTGGCAGGTGAAGACTTCTATTCCTGGACTCTAATTTTTTCACAGATTAATCGGATAATTCGTAGGAGTAAAAAGTTAAAGTGGATCAAGTCCACTGCGATACCCCAATGTGCCAAGCAGGGCTCAAGTGGTTGGTGAGGGGTTTTCTCCTCCCTTGCTGACAACCCTCATAACCTAATCTAACAAAAAGCATTTAGTGAACTCTAATGAAAACATCCTGGAAGAAAAAACCCATTTTCTTTGAAATTAAATTTCAGAATAACTAAAATTTTAGGGCGATTTTTCTCTGAATGTATATTTTTGGTTGTTGTTAGCTGTTAGCTGCTAGTTGGTTTGGGGCTCACCTGCTGAGTGTCAATATCAGAGGACCTCTCGCCCGCTGTGCTTTGAGCACACTTAACAGCTGCGCATCGCTCAAGGCGACATCCTGCAGGCGCAGCGACGACTGCAAAGGTCAAATCGAATCATTTTTATATGCATATACATAGATATAAATATACTTTAACTTAAAGCACAATTTATTGAGTAGCCAGAAAGCACACAATTTATCTAGATTTAGTTAAGTACAAACAATTTGTCATACACTTTTGGACACACGTTTGGCGGGCAGCGGGGGCGGCGACGACGGCTTTGGGCCGCGTCGCAGCGAACAGAACTTAAGCATGTTGCAGGCAGCACTCGACTGACGGCTCTCCAACAGAATCCAAAATCCAGCGCTCAGCTCTGCTCTTTTTGGTGGGCGTTAACGTTGGCGATAAGGCGATGGGTGCGTTGATAAATCGATGGCCGGTTGACAGACAGTTGGCAGGGCTACGTCAGGGAGCAGATGCCGCGATGCTCCATGAAGACCTGCTGGCAAGTGCTGTCGACGCGATCGAAGAGCAGGGAACCAAATCGCCGGGCCGTATAGTCGACAATGAGAACCATTTTGCAGTTGATGCACTTGTCGCGATAGTGGAAGAGCAGACCCACCGACTGGTGCACAATGTGATCGACAAAGCCCGGCGCCGAGCGATACACCTGATGATTACCCATCTCGACAATGGCCCGCGTGTTGACCACCACCTTGCTCCGCACATACGCCGGCAGCACCTCCAGTGTTCGGCGCACCTTCGACTGGGTGTAGAGCAGCCGATTTGTGATGTGGCCGGGCGCATTGAAGGTATCGTTGCTATCGCGCCGATAGAAGAACACATTGCGAAAGACAAAGCCCGAGGTGCGACCCTCGTCGCACTGCCTCAAATAATCGGCAAGAGAGTTGTGCTTGAGTGGCATTAGCACCTCATCCAGATCGACAACAGCCGCATAGCGATGATTGTCCACAACATTGGCGCGATAGACGCAATCGTTGAACTGGGCCACACAGCCCGCATAGTGCAGATCCTGGAGATGAGCCTGTACATTCCACTCGAACACATCGGCCAGTCCCAGCTGCTGATAGTGGGCCAGTACTCGTCGCACCTCCTCCCTGGCATCCAAATAGTAGAAGTAGAAGCGTGTCGCACCCTGCAACCGATACATCTCCACAAACTCAACCAGCCGCAACACATTCGAGTAGTTATCCTGCAAGGGACCCACGCACACCGAAATCGTCCTTCTCGATTTCCCAAACATCTCCGTCATGTTTCGTGGATAACTGTTATAAGATGGTAAGCCAATCATTATTATTATTATTATTATTATTATTATATATTATTATTATATATTATTATTATATATTATTATTATATATTATTATTATATATATTTAATGTCATTCACGTAAACATAACTCCGACATTTTCCTAACTCCTTGGAGAGTTTTGGCGCTGACTTCTATCATTTTTATCATAATTATCTCTCGCTCTTTCTCTCTCTCTCTCTCTCTTTCTATTTATCTCTCTCTCTCTCTCTCCCTCTCTCTCTCTCTCTCTCTCTCTCTCTCTCTCTCTCTCTCTCTCACGCACGTACACTGTCTAAATTTTCACCTTAGTTTTCAACAGAATTTCTCACTTTCTACGAATTACCCAGGCGTGCTCCAATTCGCAAAAACAGAAAATTGCTGCGTTTTCACTTATGCCTAATTTGGAGCAGGCGAAAACGGAAAACATTTGTTGGAAGCGGATAAGTTTTGCTTTAAGTGTACCAAGCCTGACTAACTAATTTACTTTGTGAGCAAATTGCTTCTTTTTTTTTGGGTAATTTTAAAGCTATTTATATGTTTACCTGATTTGTACGTAACTGGGACTCAGATGACTGAGTCGATTTGAGGCATAGCTCAATGCAACCGCTTGTGGCAGTCGCACCGTCTTCTCTTTGCGCACATGTAGCGGACACATAATGCTCCATGCCGCAAAACTGTTGTTGTGCACTTCGTGCATGGCACCCGCCTCCTCAGCAACAATCTCATGGCTGCTGAAGTCCTCGTAGCGCACAATGCAACTAATCCGGGAGTCGCGCAGTCTCTCCGGCAAAATGGCAAAAACACGCAACGAGCCAACAGTCACCTGATGCTCGTCCAGCAGCACATTGTCTGCCATTTGGGAAGGAAACTTGGTTAGTGAGTGAGTTGGCTGTGATTCGTAGCATAAATGTTAAGATCTTCGACAGATCACTTCAAGAATCGATAACATAAAGAGATTCATGAGCAATCTCCAAACAAGTAAAAATACCCTGATCTCATTTCTTTATTTATCCAAAGCGCACACTTCTTTAATCTTTAAGCGATTACAGTAAAATGCATTATAATGTTTATTGAAACTGTTGCTAATAATCGTGCTTCCAAATTTAATGACTAAATGGAACCTTAAAAAACTCTATAATTTTTTATTACGCTTGGTATCAGAATATTACGATCTAATGCACAGAAGTTCTAAAATTCAGTTTTTATATTTTCATAAATAATATTGCTATAAAAATTTCTTAGTCAGCTTTTTGTTTCTTTTTTTTTTTTGTTTGTCGGAAATGTATAATAATAATTGATGGTAAAAATATTTTAAGCTTCGAACAGAAATGTGGAACAAGATGACTTTCTTGTTTGTTGTACTTATGAATTTCAAAATTTAATTTATTCTTGGTTCTGTTTCAGGTTTGGAAGTGGTGGGTTTTTTTTGCCAACTGGTTTTAAATGCAAATTGGAAAGTTTGTTCTAGTCAAATGGCTACGAGCTAAAAATTCGCAAATGTATTTTATTAAAAACGGATTAAAAATATACAAAACTCTTCGAGTGGCTTGGTATAGTTATTAATATTAATAATAATATAAAAAAAATAAATTCAGTTTTATATATTTGCTTTTATACGTTTTAAGCAGAAGAAAATCTCTAAAAATCGAACTGTTTTTCAAGTATGGATAAATCAGTTATATTTAGCCAACTCTATAAATACTAATTTAGATATTATTTACTTTTCATTTTATATCATTTGATTTTTAACATTAATTTCCTTTTGTATGTTCTTTGTAAACTTTTCTAAAAATTCTGGAAAGTTTTTAGCCAAATTATACAAATTAATCGATAAAATAAAAAGCATTCGTAAAAAATGCGTAGCACAAATTAATTTTATAACCATTTCAAAAACTTAGTTTTCATAAAAAAGAAACTTGATTAAATCAATTTAAGTCACACAACTATAAGCGATTCAAGTAAGTTTTGCCAAATAAAAAAAGATTTAGGAACTATCTTAATTTATAGTATATGTGAAATCTTAAATTTCGAAAGTTTAATTAAAATACCAGTAACAAAAACTTAAGTTAAGAATTTTGGGTGCGCATATTAAAAACACCAAGCATTAATATTATTTTTTTTTTTAATTTAAGATAAAAATAGCTTGGAATCTAGAAAAGAATAGACCAAGTTTTCGGAAAGAAATATACTTTCTGATTAATAGGGTAAGCTGCCCTTGGCGCCAAAAGCATGCTGATTCAAGTAGATTTTTTTCTGAGTGTACTCACTTATGAGATCCGTTCGTATATCAAAGTAGGCGGAATATATTTCATGCCTCAGCGTTGCATTTCCGATGCGTCGCCAGCTGTTGTTGTAGTTCCAATGCGGATTCGGCTTCTCATAGATGAGCTGGCGCTGCAGCAGTCTCAGATCTTCGCGCAGGCGTTCATCCTGCAAAGGCAAAGGCGCAAGGATTAACCTAGTGTAACACACACACTACACACACACACACTACACACACACACACTACACACACACACCACACACACACACACAGCTGAGCACTCACAATTGTTGTGCGCATGGAGATATAGAAGAGTATTAACATTGTGATGGCCACCAGACCGGAGAGCATAAAGTAAACATATTGAAAACGATTCTCTTGGGCCGCCAGCATTTTTAATAAATTATATATACATATATATATATATATATGAATGTTTACATATATTTTTGTATGCTTGTCAGCGAGAAAGTATTTTTAATTTAATTATTTGATTTCGACTCGACTCGAACCGCACCGCACCACATTGAACCGCACCGAACCGAACCGAACCGAGCACGCGACCTTGAGTGGTACACGCAGCCGTAGCACCTTTTTGGTATCCTCCTGGCCAACGTTGGCGTCCAGGTGTGAATTACAGTTATGCGACGACTTGTGCGACAAGCTGCCTACTCGTGACTACAAGTGTCATGCTGCTCTCAGGAGTCGCCACCGCCAGTCGCTAGTCAGCCAGTTGCCAGTTGCCTCTGCTGCGGCGCTGTTTATTTATTTTCAACGTTGACGCCGCCGTTGACGTTGACGTTAACGTTGACGCCAACGTTAACGCCGGCGTTGACGTTGCGCTATCCAACCCCAAAGCTGCTCCTGTTGCTTGTTTGCGTTCAGTATTGTTGAGCGTGGGCCTCCCATCGATTAACGATAACACGAAGAGGGGGCGGGGGGGTTGGGCGGGGTCTGTCTGCTGGGGCGTTTACAGCTCAAAACAAACGCGGGCGTCTTTCAGTGTCATCATCGACATCGACATCGGCATCAACAGCGGCATCAACAGCGGCTGCCCCGGCCACCACCCACTAACCCAACACCAAAGCTACACTCGTAAAAACAATTGGCCCATAATACTAATTGGCAAATTAAAAAAGAATAAGAAAACTTTGCTGATAATCATTCGCTTTGATTTTTATTACAGTGATTATTGCAGAATGACACTTGCTGAAAAACTATTAAAGTTCAGCAAATTATTTGCTTATCTCGCTTATCACTTCAATAGTCGCAAGCTTCCTTTATTTGTAAACTTTTTTAGTATTTGAAAACAAGTTGCACTTAGCACCTGTAATTAATGTTGATAACTGCTTAATTTGGGCAGCAGTTAACAATAAAAAGCCTTTCTTAGGAGTGAGCTTTTAATAGCTCCTTTGAAGTTAGTGGCTAATTTTTCATCAAATGGTAAACATTATTTGATGAAAAATTAGCCTACTCTAACCTTAAAAGAAAAACATAAAATTTGTTCAGACAGCTACATTAAAATTTGAATTTATATTTGGCTGTCAACAAGAATCAGTCAAGCATTAAGCTTTAAAAATTATGTATTCAGTATTCTTCAGTTTATTTTTGCACATTTTAATGTGCGAAAAAAAGTTAATATGCACTTATTAAATTTGTATTGCACAAAGGAAAATGTCATAAAAATTGCGTCTTTGTTTTGCTGACTTTCTTGCGTACAGTAAACACCAAGAAAGCTTTAAGAATTGAGAGCTTTTGTGCATGTGTAAAATAAGTAATCAAATCTTCTTGTTTGGCATGGTGAGCTTTTCTTCACGTTTCGCGTTTGATAACTTTTTAAAAAGCTCTATCAATCGCAAAGCTGCAGTTGAGCTTTAGAATATTCGAGATTAATCAATTCGTTGGGCTTCCTTTTCACTTTCAGCTGGTGTCGCTGGACGTTTTCGAAATTCGTAGTTACTTTTGCGCGAATCTCTTTATTAATGCTGTGAATTATTTTTGCGAGTGTTTTTCTTTGTGGTTTCTACTGCCACAGAAATCGTGGCAGAGTCGGTGGACGGGTATCACGGACAGTTTGTGGCGCCCGCAATACGCAAATGAGTGTGGCACCCACGCACTGACTTACACACGCACAACAAGTGTCTGGGGCAAAGGACTTTGGCGACGCGTATGCAACAAGTTAATCAACGTACGTTTCGCATGAAACTGGCGCCATTGGCGACTCTGTCGACGCGTCATCCGCAGCCGGCAAGCGTCGGCAGCGCAGCCAGCGTTTGCGTCGACGCGACTTTTCCTATTGCTGTGTGCATGTGGCGCATGTGTGTGTGTGTGTGTGTGTGTGTGTGTGTGCGTGTCTGTGTGCGTATGTGTGTGTATGTGTGTGTGTGTGTATAATCGCACTTCAATTCAACACGAGTCGACTTTCTAAATTCAATGTTTTGTTTCTCGATTGGAGTGTCCCACTAACAGTATATATGTATAGGTGTGTGTGTGTGTGTGTGTATATATGTGGATAAGTGTATATATGTGTATGGGCAGCATTTCGTGGAATTATAAATTTAAGCTATTTTTACACAAAGAATGTAAAGCACAGCATATTCCAATACATTTAATACATTTGTCTAG
Source organism: Drosophila anomalipes (assembly GCA_035041615.1). NCBI lineage: Eukaryota > Metazoa > Arthropoda > Insecta > Diptera > Drosophilidae > Drosophila > Drosophila anomalipes. The sequence goes on from JAWNKZ010000041.1 coordinate 219,351, forward strand.
ACTGTCCAGCAGAAAGAATATCGTATCTATTATTAAACGGGGGCGCGGGCCAATTTGGCCCCACCCTGTGCACGCCCCAGCATATACATATGTGTGTAGGCGCATAATACAAATACAAATGTACAAATACATATCTATGTATATATATATATATCTATAAATGTTTTATATTTTTGGCATAATTAATTTGTTGTTGTTTTTCGTTGGTATAAATGATTTTTCAGATTTTCAAATAATTCATTAAGAAATTCATCATTTTGCTGGTAACAGCTTTCAGATATATATTCACATGCGTTTGTGGTTGAGCATCTTAATTAATTCACATTAACTATTTGTTATATTTTGGCTGATTGGGTTCTTTCGGTTGGATCCACAGAATTCTCACAAATTTGTATTATTTTATAAATTAAATTGAAGTGTTGGATTTTTTTCACTTTTTTTTATTATTCTGCGTCAACTGATAACAACAAAAATGATTACGAAATAAATAAATAAATACAATTAACATATTTATCAATAGCACCAAAGATACTGTGCAGTGACCGCTGCAAAGATCTTTTTTCATTGTTTTGCTTTTTCTTTAAAAATAATAAATAAAATAAGTATTTGGCTTTGATTCACTTCAAGTCATTTCTCAATTCATTAAGCACGCAGAATACTTTTGACTTGTCTTGGGCAATGTGTTCTTAACAGCAGTAATTGAAAGTGGAAGATAGCGAATAATGTGGCAATCGATGTGAATTAAATACGAATCAATTGAAGCACTCACATTCAAATAAAAGCGATCAAGGATGATAAATAAATAAATAAAGAACACTAAAAAAAAAATATGTTTAACTTTCGGGTGATACGCGAAGCGAAACATTATTTTTTTTTATTAAACAAAAACTCAGCTCAGCAACATGATTTCAACTGGTGGACGGTCAGGTAAGAACTATTTATCGATGCGGCCACAAATCAGGAGGAATCCTTATCAGTTTGAAAACTGATTAAAGTTCTTATCGACAATAGTTGGTACAAACCAGGTGGGCTGCGTTGGGAACTACTTAACTAATAGTGTGGTACCTGAATGTTTATTGCTTTTACACAGCTGCACTCGCCCTCTGCCCCTTCCCCCTTCGTCCACTGTGCAGCATGACCCGCATTTAACAGTGGCTACCAGCATTATTGTCACTTACGGCTTGCCCACCAGTAGCCAACTGTCTGACGCAGGCGCAACAATCCACATCCCAAGCCCTATCGCAATAGCAACCCCGGAATTCTGTGTGAATAGTTGCCAAAAAAAAATAAAATAAAATCTCCCCTCAAGAGTTGCTAGCAAAATTCCAGTTCGAGCGTGAGAAACGAAAGGAGATTGCGCAAGCCAAGGATACCTAATTCGAGTTCAAATCTTGACTAATAAATATGCACTCAACTATTGTATGTATATCAACTGGTTGTCGTCTCAGTTCCCATACACCCATCCACTATACACAAACGTCTCATTGATCTTGCGCATACGATGGTGGTGGCATTTTTACCCACCACCACCACCACCACCACTTAACGACTCTTGGGATCGCATACCAGCATAAACATTACCATTTCAATGCATGCCCGTACATAAATACATACACTCAGCAAAAAATCGGACTGTATTTTAAAAAATCGCCATTTCTTTGAGGGCAAGGATAGCTCACTTTATTATTCAGAAAATATATTTCTAATAATAATTCCAGGATTTGTTTGTCCAATATGTGTACACAAAAATCTAACATTAGCTTTTTTGTAACTCATTTTATTGTTAACATTATTATTTTAAAATTTAACACACACATTTTAGATAGTTTTTAATTTAATGTGGAAAAACTTACGACTTTTAAGGCAATTCGAACGCGAGTTGAGAGCCAAACTCTAATATAGCAGAGGAGAGAGTAAATGTATCACTTGTATCTGAATTTCGACAAGTTTAAGCTTTTCTGTTCTTAATAAATATCTTTCCAATTTTGGGAAATATTTTTCGTATAGTAAAAAATTAATTCTACAAGCAAAAAAAAAAACTCTCTTGTTTTCTGGGCGATATTAATTTAGACCGATTTTTTTTTTTCTGTGTGCAGATGTGTGTATCTTGAACCCTCCTCTGTTGTTATGACCCAAAGGCACGCAGGCCACCAGCAAAACGGGGCACGCCTGCGTTCTGGGTGCACATTTTCATTTCATGCGAAAGTATTTTCAATTGTTGAGCGGAACGTGGTTGCCCCTTTATTATATTTGGTGGTGGTTTTGCCACACTATAAATACGGCAGCAGATCGGCGTTGAGGCACAGTTCAGCTTGGAGTTTTACAAAGTGAAGAACAGAAATCGAAATAACGAAAAGTAATTCAAGCAGCTGAGCCGCCACTGGTGAGCCCGGTGGCGGCTAACCAAGCTAAGAATCGAACAAGTACAGTTATTCAAAACCAATTAAAAACAATTATTGTAAGTATGCTTTACAAATATAAAGGTAATATAATAATCCAGACCTTGTACGTAGCTGGCCATGAACGAAAACTATGGGGAAAAAAGAATATTGTCTCAAATGGAGCATTATAAATTCAACGAATATTCCAGTATAAATGGCAACCTAAAGAATATTTAGAAGGTCTACCAAGTGGCCCATCAAGACAACATCAAATATCGACACACAATTAAAATAATAATATGAAGTATAAATTTAACAAATATTCCAGAAAAAACTGGCAAACTAAAGAATATTTATAAGATCTACCAAAATTGCTCATCAAGACAACATCAAATACCTGCACATCATCAATAGAATATAATGAAATTTTAATTCATCAAATATTCCAAAAAGAAAGACAAACTAAAAAATATTTATAAAATCAAGAAAACGTTAAAAATCGACACATTAAAAGAATATGTTTGATCAAAGATATATTTATATATACCCAATAATCAGTAAATCAGCTAAATTCCAAATCAAAACTTTTGCGAATTATCTAAAACAAAAACAGCGTTTAAAGCATTTATAAGATAAGACAGTTATCGAAGATGTCGTCATCAACCAACTTATATATGTGTTATTCTGGAACCTATATATAACATATATAATCTGAGTCATTGCTACAATTTCTTCCGCACAATGGCATAAGCCCAAAATTACTTCCACTTCAATTTTTTGTGCCTTTTTCGTTTCTCCTTTATCTTCAGTTTTGTTAATGTTTTTGTTAACTTTCGTTATAAAAGCTATAAATTTGTTGGTTTAACAATATCCTTGTTTAAAATTTCCGCAAAAAAAAAAAAAGAGTTCAAGCAATTAAACTTAGGAAATTAATTTAAAAAAATATTCAAATGTAAAATCGCGAAATTTTCAACAACGCATATTGCCAATAGCAGGCGTATTTTGTTATAAAAAATTAAATTTGTTAATAATTTGGGTTTGTTAAAATGGTTAGTTTTCATTTTCAAATGATTTGGGTTATTATTTTTTCCATTTTAATTTGTTAACCTCTTAGCTGAAAAATTTTATTTGCGTTAAAATTTATTTCCAATATTTTTTCCAGTTTAGTTTTTCTTTCACTATTTTATTTGTGTCAAAATTTTAAATTGGTAAGTTTTTAATTTTAATATTTGGTTTATTTATTACAAAATCATTGGTTCTTTTTAGTTATAATTTATATATTTATTTTTTATTTGTAAACTTCTCTCCGGAACGATTTGAATATATTTTTTTTATTTAATATTTATATTTATTTGTATTAAAAGTTTACTGTGGATTCGTCTGCATCCATTTTTTTTTAATTGATGTTTCTTTATTTTTTTTTCTGTCTTAATATATTTTTATAAAAATAATTGTCTTAATATATTTTTATAAAAATAATTAATATTATAATTCAGGTACTTTTTTTTTATTTATTACCAAACGTTTTTTCTCAACTTATCGGAATTTTTCCACAGTTTTAATTTATATAAATTTACTTCTATTTGTGTTAAAAGGAAGATTGGTATCCTGTTAATTATTTTTCAATTAAAAAAAATTATTTAAAGTAATTTTGGTAATTTCTTTGATTTTTAAAATTTATAATATATTATTTTATATTTAATTTATTTATTTATTTTATTTCATTTGTAACTCCATGATTTTATCATTATGTGATTAAACTTATTTGTTTCACTTGTTTTTATTTATATTAATCTTGGTTTAAGTATCAGTTTAAGATCAACGTCCAAAGAAATAAATTGGTAAGTTTATTTTCATTTTGTTTTCTGCGTTCAGTTAACTATACTTTTTTAATATCCTTTTTTGACTCTTTTATTTTAATAAAAATATTAGTTGCTCAATTTTTGAATATATTTTTTTGAGTTCGGCATGTTTCTCGTATTTAACTTATTATTTATTTATTTATTTTTGACAAATTTAATTTTTTTTTACTTTTTATATTAATGTTTTTGTTGTTATTTATTTGTATTTTGTTGTTTTTGCATTTTTTATCTGTTTCAACTTGTATATTCATTTTATTCAGTTTTTGTATTGTTTTGTATTAATTATTTTATTTGTATTTGTATATCATCTTTATTTTTTGATAATGTGATTTATTTTCATTTATTTCATTAATTTTTTTATTTGTTTTTCATATATTTCTTCATTTTATAACTTTTTTATTTGTATATTTCTTTAATTCGAATTTCTTAAATATTTGTTTATTGTGTTATAATTTTGTACTTATTTTTTTTTAATTTATTTTCATTTTGTCAATTAAATTTTAGGCTTTATTTTATTATTTATATTTCGTTTATTTTCTTTTAAATTTTGTTTTTCATATTTCGTTCAGTTCAAAATATAAACTTAAATAATAGGTTAAACTGAATTTCGTCTTTTTGCTTAACTGGGCTCCTTTTAAAAGTATTCCATAAGCTTTGTGTGCCCAACGCCGACAACAAACAATAATACAAATGTATACAAAGCATAGATAAATATATAACCTAATAAACTGTACCCTTAATTTTATTGCAACTACCGCCTTTTATTCCAAAAATCAAGACTGGAGAATATTGAGAATCTTTTGAATTGTTTTATTGAGCAAAGTGGAAGCCGTTAAAGGATTGCGCATAAATAGGTATACAAATATTTATCTTTTTTCTTAGGAATTACACATAAATATAAGAAATTAAGTTAAGCCACGCCTACAAGGCGGCTGCTGCGGCTGCTGCGGCTGCTCCATTGCAGGCATTATCACTGCATTGCCTTCGTCTTATCCTGGCCATCGATGTCCTGGGACTCGTTGGGCTTGGCCGCCGTTTGGGCCGCAGCTGCTGGCATGCTGGCGCTACCATTACCACCATCACCACCATTACCATTTGAGTTAGCCGCATCGCTGGAGCTCTGTGGAACGGCATTGCTGTCCCGATCGAACAGATAACTGCCGCCTAGAGGGCGTGGTCGGCCACCATAGGAAGAGCTACAAGGGGCGACAAGAGAGCAAGCCTATCTTAATGATTTACACAATTCTACAAAACAAAATGTGCTACTGGCTACAAGCAAAACTCCCAGAGTAGGTGGACTTGATAAACCTGGGTTTTGGCTGATGTAGTTTGCATGGGTGCAGCACCCACTGCAACTTACCTCTGTGCATCTCGCTCTCTGTCCCGACCACCCCCGCCGCCACTACCACCGCCATTTGCACTAGAGCTGCCACCGCCACCGCCACCGCCAGCAGCAGACGCAGGCGCAGTACCGCTTCCATTGCTGGAGCCACCACCACTACTACCGCGTGAGCTTTGCTTATCCTGGTCGCCCAGATAGGTCCAGCTGCCCTGGCCATTGGGCTTGGCCATGTCGCCCATGACGCTGGTGTGGCCGCCACGATAGCCATCGCTGCCGATGGCCGAGGAGGAGACCTTGCTGCCACCGCGACTATCGTACGGACAATTGCTGATCAGATGGCCGCAGGGGGAGGCGGGGGTGCGTTCGCGATCGTAGAACGGTTGCGCATTTGAGCGACGATCATCGTCATCGCCAGCAAAATAATAGCCACGGCCCGAATTATCGAAGCCCGACTGACCTCTGGGTGCGTGGGTGCAATTTAAGTGGTTGCAAGGATAGAACAGGACAGCACAGGACAGGTTGTGGGTGGTTGTTGGTAGGAGAAGTAGTGTGCATTAAATATCCGAGTACAAATTGAAGCGTAGAGTATCCAGAGTTCGTATGTTGTTGTTGTTGTTGTTGTTGTTGTGGTGTTTTGTGTTATTAGTAAACATTGTTGTTGTAGTTTTTGTAGATGTTGTTGTAGTTGTTGTTGTAGTTTTTGTAGATGTTGTTGTTGTAGTTGTAGTTGTTGTAGTTGTTGTTGTAGTTGTTGTTGTTGTGTTGTATGTAAAGAGTAAGAGAGTGTTAGCATTGACAACAGTTGAACAAATAAACACACACAGAAACGAAACATATTTTTACAATAATACAAATATAGAAGCAGGATAGCGATACCTGTAGGTCTCATCCCATGGACGATAATTGCGAAAATCATACCTTGAATAGTAGCGGTCATACGGATCGTATTTGTCATACCCTGACCTCGAACGGTCGCTATAACGATCGTTGTAACGATCACCGTAACGATCACTATAACGATCTGAAAGCATAAAGTTTTTAATTATTTCGGTTTAAGATTCGACAGCAAACATTACAACAAAATAAATAAAATAACCAATTGTAATTTTATGAAAATCAAAACTTGAATTAACAATTACAAAAAAACACAATTTTTAATTTATTTATTTTTTCTTTATAAATTTAATATTGTTCATATGGGAGCAATATGATATAATGATTCAATGCATATAATCTTATTCAAATGTTCAAAGCATAATAAGACTTGTTACCAGTTGCAATTTTTGTAGGAATGTCTTGGTATATTTTAGAGTTTTTTTTTAGAAACACTTTTCTATAGCAGCCAATCAATCAATCTATAGTTTACTTGTCAAAATGTACTCAAAACTTTTCTAGCAGCACGAAAGAGATAATCGATGTGTTATCTCTTTTTTGCTGGAATAAATTTATAAAGATATCACTAAAAGTTTTGACTGTATAGCAATAGATAATGCACAATAAAAAATGTTCTGTTTTCTACCTTACAAAATTAAACATTACAAATTTTTTTTCTATGAAAAATAGTTAACAAGCTCCTAAGCAGTTTTTTTTTTAAATACTTGTCTAACTTTTCCTTATTTTCTGCCTCATTCAGTCGGGCAGAGACTCTTCTTAACTTTTGCTATACTTATTTCTGAGCTTAAAATTTTTTTGTCTATTTTAAACTTATTTTTTATTATTTATTATCTTGTTTTCATTTAAAATTTCAACATTATGATGCACATTTAATTTTATATCATATAAATTTTAGCTTTAATTTTGATTTCACTTATTTAATTTTAACGTTTTTACTCCACATTGAGTACAAAAATATATAAAGAAAAAGTTCGCCTTCCTCCCTCAACAGACTGACTATTTTGTGTAAATAAAATCCATTTAATGACATAGTTGTTATAAACCAAATCAAGACGCTTATCTTGGGCACACCGAGGAAAACATACCAGTTCCATTTTGTATCAAGTTAGGCGTAGAGATATACATGCCACTCATATCTCAACTGATTATTTCTATGGCAGCTATATGACATAATGGTCCGATCTGGTAATCTTCGACCAATCTACTGCCTTCAGCAATACATATTTACTTTCATCGTTTCTTTTGTTTCATTATTGCATTTAATATGATGGAGCTCGGCTGGTACTCCTAATCTTTATGTATTGCAAATTAAAATACCCCTCAATATGATCATAATAAATAGATGAAGAAAGTAAATTAAAACTAAAGCTATTTGATATCTAAGTTGTGACTCACCCCGTGAACTGTCACCGTAGCGATCACCGGAGTAACGATCCCTGCTGTCGTAGCCCGAGTAGCCCGAGTAACCCGAGTAGCCCGCATAACCAGGGCTGCGATCGTAGCTGCTGGAGCCACGTCTATAGTAATCATCGTTGCCGCGTCCCTCGTACCGATCATAGGTGCGTGGCTTGTAGCGATCATCGCGACCGTAGGATCTGTCATAGTCACGATCACGACCGCGATCATCGTAGCGATCATAGGAGTAGTACCACGAGCTGCGCGGCTCCTCGCTGCCCCGACTCGAGTAGCCACCGTATCGATCGCTGCCGCTGCCGCCGCTGCCGCCGCTGCTGCCATAATACCGATCCTCGTAGCAGCGGACGCAGCGCGACTGACGACTCTTGCCATTGCCGCGCAGCACGGAGTCGAGGACGCCAGCTGATGGCTGTCTATCGCTGGCAGTGGGCGTGGCTGAGCGTGGTTCTGGTCCTCTCAGAGCGGCCTGGACGCAACAGACAACGGCCAGGCAGAGTAGCTGCAAAGAGTTGTGAGTTGAGAGTTGAGAGAATTGCGTGATCATTAGCTTATGGTTTATGGATAGATTTCACAGTCCAGCGATTAAGTGGGCCAAAGCCCTCACACCCACACACACACACACACACAGAGAGAGATATACACACACAAAGTCTCAGATAACCGCGGCACGTACAGCCTCCAATCATAATTGAGGAAAGTACTGCTCGAAATACAAAGCCATGTGTAGAAACCATCAGCGTCATTATCATCATTAAAAATGGACACTCGACGTCAGCGAGCGTGAAATATGATCAATGGACTATGAGTGGTGCTCTGTGTCGATTATGCAATAATGGGGCATAGATTAGGGCGCAAATTGTGGCCAACACCTCAGCCGCCCTTTGCCGCCGGCAAACAACAATGCAAATAACTAACAGATATAAAATGTACATATGTAAATCATAATAAAAAATAATTAAAACTAAGCCTCTCATATTCAGATATGCATAAAATAGCATTGACATCATTTTGCTTTCATTCATGGCTCAAAATCATAAAGTACGCTACGCGATATGGGTACAGAGTGGGGGGGGTGGCTCACAAAATAACCACAAAGTCATATGTATATAGTGACTACCTCTGCCTGCCCCATCGGCTTGCCCCTCGTCTCCAGCACATAGAGTTAATCATGATATATGCTGGCGAGCTGGTCCGCTACGCTTTGTTAGCCAAGCATCAGGAACAATTTCCGCTTGGGGTTGGCTATAGCCAAAATAAAGCCACCGACTGGCCAATCTACGGATCTCGAGTTCGTGACTTGTCACTGAGTGTGTGCACACTTTATTAGAACAATTAAATTTTTACCATATAAGCGCTGTTTTTTCTTTTTTTTTTTCTTTTTTGTAGTATATCACATTGCTGTCGGTCAACGGTCGTTGCCATCATTAATTTCGTGTCTGATTTATGCATAATTTGCCATTTACATAATATTCCGAATTTTCCAAAATTATTACATCATATAGCGACAGTTATGCAATCGTATGTGCCATCATAAAAAGGGTAGGTCAGCATTCTTGTTAATATTATATAATTTGTTCTATGGTTGTACACATAAATAAATGTCTCCTCTATATATATATCAATAGTATGTTATATTTTTATAAAGATGTAGTAGAAAATCTTGAAAGTCTCGGGAGAATGGGTAGGTCAGTTTTATGGTATATACTATATAATTTGCTCTATGGCTATACAAATATTGAAATATCTACCTTATTGAAACAAACCTGAGAGTGTTTTTTTAAGAACCAAGTAGAAAATCGTGTAAATCTGTTGTCTAATGCTTCTATACCGATAAACTTTTAAGACTTTTTCTAAAATTTTACTGCCGAATAATACAGGCTATGATAAAAACAATATAATCATAATATGGATTGAATAAAACTAATAGGAAAAAAACTAACGTGAACATTTTCTTTAAATGACATTTTCTTTAAATATTTTTGACTAAGTCGTATATTTCGTTCTTAAAAATATTAAAACGTTTTTAACTGGAATTTATTATATCTACTTAGCACTTCAATCTATTTAGTTTTATTTCAAAATGTTTCAATTATTTTAATCATACATATATTTATATAGCTTTTTAACTAGAATTTATATATTTCTCAAATATTGGCATACACTATGCTATATACAATTTCAATCTATATTCTGTTTGTTTTATTGACAATTGTTTAACATTTAGTAAGAAATAAATTTACATTTTGTCATTTAAATAAGTTAAAAACAAAACTAAAAGGTATCTCCGATTATTGATAATTGGCTTGGGTATCATTAAAATCATAAACAAACTGAATATTTTCTGAGTAATGCAAAATAATATGTTAATAATTAAAATGATTTTTATTGGATTCTAACTGCTCATATTTTAAATCCGTGTTACCTTCTCAATTTTCAATTTATATTCTATTTGTGTTATTGCAAAATTAATTAAATGAAAAAGAATAGCTAAGATTCAATTTTAATTATTTATATATTTATATAAAAAAAACACTTTCTCATTAAACTCAGAAAAAAAATATATATTATTTGGACAACACAGAATAATTTGTAAATAATAATAAGACTCTATTTAATTTTGGCAAAAACATTTGGAAAAACACAAATCATTAAATAAAAACAAAATAGTATGGAAACAATGTATTATTAGGCTGAAAAAAGTCGATTATTGCAGCCTTCACAACTTTAAACAATATAACTATATTTTTACCATGATCGATATGAACTCTTTATGTTTATATCATGAACATTATGCAAGTGTCCAAAATCCAGAGTAGATTTTTTAAATGTGTGTTGATTTTTTTATAAGTTTAAATTTGGTTTTTACATTGCAATATTCTTTCGTGCGATTAATCAATTATTTTTTAAAACTCACCAATTGCAACACGTGCATTGTTTATAGTTCTTTCTTTATTTCAATTCACTAAAACACTTGCACAAATACTGCCAGGCACGTCGAGTGCCCTTCTTGGAAGCTTCTCAACTAGTATTTGGCGCTGACTGCACAAATCCTTGGCGCGCTTTTCAATCGTTGAAATGTTGTTTGCTCGACGAGTCGCTGGCAACAGAATTGAAATCACGAATGTGCTGCTCAGGCCAGTGGCACGGGTATTTATTTGGAATAGCTGCCAAAAGTCGCTGGAGCGCGTTTCGCTAGAACCGATTCGGAGACCGACGAGACTCACAGAGAAACGCACTGAAGCGCGATGTGGAGTTTGCAGAGCTCCCCCTCCCCCAGAGAGGGGGGTGGCTGGAGGCACATTGCTCTATGTGGATCTGAGCACTGGTATTCGTCGCTGAGGTGTTGGCATTTGGTTGGGGCATCGTTTTATGTCACTTCACCTGCAACACCTTGGGTGTTTTTTCTGGCCAAACCCCGTTTGAATCTGAAGCGGTTTTCGTAGTTTTCACGGTCAGTTTGGCATTCGTAGAATGGCGGGAGGATGTGTGTCTGTTCTGTTGTATTGGGGGCGCAACCTGTCATTATTTGTTCTCAGACATTTTGCGGCTAATTAATGCATCTTCTCGCATTGCGTAATACTTGGGTGTATTCCTGTCGACATCTGTGACTCACAGCAAACTGGATGAATCTTGGATTAAAGGCGTGAAATTAGCATTGCTAATTGCGACAAACATGTTCATTTTTTCGGCTCTTACATAATCCACGACCGTGACCATGAAAAGGGTTTAGCTCTACTTAAAAAGACGCCATATGGAACCACTTAATGCACACATAGTAAGCAGGACACTGTTGCATTCCCTTTAATTTTAAAAGTAATATACTAGATGGATTCAGAGAAGAAAAAGAAGAAAAAGATAGCGAAAAACATATATAAATTATAAAATGTGGTCACCAAACAGTAAATAAAAAATAATAATAAACAAAAATGCTAATGCAAATGTTTAATTACTTTTGAAATTTAAATTCAAGATACGCGATAAAAGTAGGGGGGAGAAAATAAATGACAGAGAGTAACAGAAGAATTAGATCACGATGATTTAATTTTATATTTAAATAAAAAATCATAAAATATCATAAATATTCAAGTATTTCTTGAGCTAATGAAAAGCTCAAAAGATCGAAATAGTTAAGTTAAGAGCATGATGTAATTGTTATACTTCTGATAGGGTAGCGTTGAGTAAAAATATCATATAAACTTTACGCTAGAGTGAAAAAAGACCGAATTGCTCCTGCTGCTTATTGTTTTTTTTTTGTATTTTTATTTTTTTGTTTTTCTTTTTTTTTATATTTTGACGCCGTCATCTTGTTCGTCTGCATGAGCAGTGAACCCCAAATGGAGGTCGTTGGCATTCACAAGTTAACTATAGATGGTGATCCAACTTTATATGTATTTACCATTTACAACGGCGACAAGTTTAATTAAACCACTTAATTTTGTTTATCTAATGCGAGCAGACGCAGTTTTATATAGTGTTCAGTATGATACAATATATGCTAAATATGTTTACATTGTGGGTTTTTTTTAGGTATATGTTGTTTTGGTTTTGAAGATTGCATCTAGTTTGCTTCATGGAAGAACAATTTGTCATACGATTATTACGAGCACAAGTACGAGAGTAGTTGGTTTAAGTTAAGTATCTAGGCATCAAGAACGGAAATAGTTTTAAACAATTATGCTATGTTCAACAATTGGCTACAAAATACAATTTTATTGTCACATTGTGGTTGAGTATCGAAAGCCGAGGCCAATAATGCCAATAAGATATCACGAGGGTGCCACCGATGTCGCGGACATGGCGACCGCAGCGGCGATCTCGTCCTGGAAAGCCAGAAAGCCAAGCTGGGCATGCGATGCCTCGTTCAAAGCACGCGATCGTATACAGGCCCGATACTGGTCCGCACTCAACGATCCCGTGCAGATCTGCGAAACACCGAATACAATTGATAAGTTAAAGCTGCAAATAGTCTCCATTGTGGTTGACTTACTTTTGGATGCCAGCGATGAAAGATGCCCGGATCTGTGGCGCGTATGATTTTGATTTTAGATCTCACGTACTTGCGATAGAGCATCACATCCTCGCCGCCCCAGCCAATGATCTCCTCATCGAAGCCGCGCACTTGCAGAAAATCCGAGCGATACTGACACGTCATGCCGTAGCCAAAATCGCGCCAGAAGCCCGTGTCCCTCGAGATCACCAGCTGCTCCTCCTCGCTGGGCAGCGCCTTTCCCTGCAGCGTGTACACCACGTGCGGATTATAAAGGCTGAACACAACTGGATAATAAACCTGAGATCCAACATTGTTAGTAGCGCTTTTGTCTTTCATTGCAGGCACCTACCTTCTTGCCGGGCGAGGTGTTCCAGCGACAGCGCTCCAGAAATTTGGCCGTAAAAACAATATCCACATCGCACATGAAGAGCAGCGCATCCTGTGTCACCTTTGCTGCCTGCGGCTGGACATGCTCAGCGCCCAAGCGCAGAGCCTTCGCTGTAAGTAGTAATATCAAGGATTAAGATAATCTACAGGTGTAGATATTTCGGTCTCATATCCAACTGGCAATAATTACATGCACAAAAAATATCATCGCACTGAAATTTGTAAAATCTTCCTAAAAGAAAGTCAGCCTGAACACTAAAAGGTTGTCCCAATAATTACTAAATCTACAAAAAAATAATTCTTGAAATTAGAAAGGTTTTTTTTAGAAATAGTTTGTATATTTAAGAGATATATTTCCAACAAAAAAAAAATGAGATAATTAGTGAAATACTTATAAAAGTCAGAAAAAGTTAATGATTATTGATTCGCGAGTTTAAAAATTCTGTTTACACAAAAAAAAAACATTCTGGAATATTTAAATCTTTCTAAATTTTGGAAAAAACAATCCTCGACTTTAGAAAAGAATTTAAGAAACATAGTTTCTGAATAAGGCGAGGTTTTTAAAGTCTTTGATTGATTGCTTTTGCAGGCGTTGGCAATATTGATTCATGCAAAACATTCCTATAAAATTGGATATAGAATCGGTAAGCGAAATTGTATACATGAATACTCTCCAACTATTATATTTTAGAAAATAATTGAACGCATCACCCACCTCTGCTGAATGTCTCATTTAGAGCTATGAGCTGAACACGTTCCAGATCCGCTGCAATCTCTCGCGCCTGCTTCAGTCCCGGCTCGCCAAAGTAGACGACGATCAGCTGGAGGCGACGATCGGCCAGTTGCTTGAACAGCTGGATGAAGCTGCGAAAACTGCGCAGGCGACCAGCAAGGGGCAGGATGACATGAACTAGGGGACTGGCAGCCAGCTCGGACAATTGGACTGTTTGGAGGGGGGCAAAGGGTCGCATGATTAGCGCTTTGCGCACCACATGTGTCTGGTGCTTGATGCTCTGGAAGTAGAGCTCATACTGGCTGCCAGTCGTCGGTTCTGTGCGATGAATACCCTCGACAAAGTCATCAAGGGTGTATCTGCCCGGCTCGACCGACGTCACTCCCTTGGCACGGGCACGAGCGGTCTGATTGCGATTGAGACTCTCCAGCGCCTTGTTGACTGCCTCGAGGAGATCTCGCCGCCTGTAGCCGATGGGCTTCTCCACCACCCGCTTGCCGAGGCCCAGATCGATGGGATAGACGCGCGTGAAGGTGAAATGATTGAAGGGTATCATCTCGTACTCATTGTTCAGTGGCAAGCCGTGCAGAATCTCTGCGGCGCCCACCTGCTTACGTATATAGCTGCTGCAGTCATAGTGATGCGTTAGCGAGGGAATTGTGCTGTCCACCTGATGATGCAGCTGTGTGCTGTTGTTGCTGCTTGAGAAGGCAGACAAGGCCATGGAGGAGGAGGCGGAAGCGGAGGCGAACGCGGAGGAATATCCAGTTGCCGGCAATTTGCCAGGCAATCCATTGTTATTTCCGCTACGATTGCTATGTAAAAGGACGAGCTGGGCTCGCAGTGTGAGCACCTCCTGCTTCAGGCGCTCTATTTGTGCGTCGCGAGCACTTAATGCTGAATTAAACCCATTTGTCTCGCTGGGATTCGCATGCGAATCTTTGTCCGTTTGCGCGGTCAGCTCATCGAAGCCCCATTTCGTTAGAATTGCTATCGAAACTACAGTTACTAGCGCGAACAGAAACAGCAGTCGCACTAGCAACCGAGAGGCCAGCGAATTATGCATTTTCCATGTTCCGTTCGTTAATTATTGCTGCAAAAAACAACAAAAAACAAACATTTATAATTTCAATTGATATTTGGGCGGCAAATACAGATGAGAGCGTTGCCAGATTGTCGTCGGAAAACCAGGTGGCAGCGCGACGCATTTGTGAGTTCACAGAATGACGCAATGTTATAAGCATGTTATGCGACAGCAAGCACCAATTTTTTTTTTTTTTTCGTTAACAGCCTGTACAATTTGTCAAGTTAAACACAGCGTTGTGGCTTGCTGATATTTTTGTAATCAAAAATCAAAAGAAAAATTTAAAAGCATCGGAAACACCGGCACTCGGCACAAAAACAGCACAACAGTCACACAATAAACATTTCCCAGGTGAGTGTGTATTTTGGCTAAATAGGGCGAGGCCAGCAGCACAACGTAAATATTGTAGTGCGTTGGCAGGCGGCTGCAAAGTTCGACGAGCAACAAGTTTTATTTTTTGGTGCTGCCAGTGCTGTCACTTCTGAATCACTCTTTAGGGAGAGAGTCACGGTTTTAAGTCGTCGCTCGGTTCAGTGTATCTGAGTGTTAAATTCACTGATAAAGTGGGCATCTGATGACAGCGCTTCAACGCTTATTGGGTGAGCAGTGTGGCCAATCACTGTTTGGCCGCTCATCTCTATTTTTGTGCTGTTAGACCAAGTTCGTGAATTGTATGATTCATTACGAACTGGGCAATATTGCATAGATAAGAAGTGCTTCAACTTGTCATTCTGCTATTTTTCTCTATTTCTTTTTGGCTTTGTGCTCTGTGTGTTAAATTTAACGTAATTAATCGCAGCTTTTGATTGTGTGCACCTCTTTCTCTCGCCATATGTGTGTATGTATGTGCGTGTGACTGTGTTTGTCTGTGTGTGTTTGCACTCGCCACAATTAAAATTTGCTTTGTATCTTGAGACATTTTGAAATGAATAGAGGATTTTATTGGTATACCCTGTAACCTTTAAAAGTGAAAAGAGTGGCATACTGAGAAAACATTTCCGACTCTGTAATTATTGTTGTATTAAACTGACTTTTGATGACTTTTGACTTTCCCTCACTCACTTGCCTCATTCTATCTTTCACTCGCAACAGCTTTTTACCTCGACCCCCAACTCTCTTTTTAACGATTGCTTTCTGTTGGTTTTCCCCCTCTTTCTGGGTCTCTCATTCTTGCCCATAACAACTACCAATCTCTCATTATCGCCAAAGGCCAACATCTGTGCGATTCTCTGACTAATTCAAATTATAATAGAGCTAATTGGCTTGGGATTAAATGGGTTTCAGCTGGGTGTCAGCTAGTCGATCCCTTAACAAAAAGTATTCCATTGAACAAAGAACATTCTCTATTTGAATTCATATTTGACGTCTCTCTTTCTGCAGCCAGTATTCATTTAAGCGAGCTATCGACGCACAGAGAAGATGGAGAACAACGAGGCACCAGCACCTTCCGGTTCAAACAATGAGTAAGTGCGGCTCGCAACACTCGCAGTTGGAGCTTGAATATTATCAACACAGTGCGAGGCACAATTGCAGGCCCCAAAGTTTGTCAGTAGAAGAGACTGAAATTGAAATTCAGTGCGCTTTTGGGGCTTGGAATTCCGTGCGTGGCGCTTGTGTATCGAGCTTTGCTTTCTTGTCCGCCACGTGTATAATATTCTATAGCTTTCCCATACTTCCACCACCGCCAAATGCGTCAAACATTGTCAACGACAATAGCAACAACAATGCAGCCCAGAAGCGTCTGCAGCAGACACAGGCCAAAGTGGACGAGGTTGTCGGCATAATGCGCGTCAATGTCGAAAAGGTGCTCGAACGTGATCAGAAACTATCGGAGCTGGGCGAGCGCGCCGATCAACTGGAACAGGGCGCCTCACAGTTCGAGCAGCAGGCCGGCAAGCTGAAGCGCAAGCAGTGGTGGGCCAACATGAAAATGATGATCATACTGGGCGTCATAGCTGTCGTCTTGGTCATCATTATAATCGGTAAGAATTCTATATGTGCTTATAAGCCTCTTATTTCTTAATGCTTTTCGGCTAATGCTTTTTATCTGAGCTACTCTTGCCTAATCTCAATTACATTTCAAATTACTATTTAAGTAATTTGGTAATTCTTTTTCTATTTCTAATTCTACCAAAATACAATTTAGAGCACAATTCTTTTCTAATCTTATTTACATTTCAAATTACTAACTAAGTAACTTGCTAATTCTTTTTCAATATTTGGCTTTACTTTAACTAATTGTTCCAAAATAGAATTGTTAACACAATAATATTATATAAGTTACTAAATTTTATGCAAGCCTTATAAGCTATTATAGGTGGTGCTTAGCATTACTTTTAACTTAGTCTTAAACACACACACTCATTATATATAGCTTTGCATATCATTTAATTGTTGTCAAGGTGTACACATTTTTGCCCATAATCATGACAATCATCAGTCCAGTCAGCATATCTAAATTCGTCTGATTCCATATGAACTACTTACACAAAAAAAAAATGTATATATTTATTCTATAAGTTTGAGTTTACCTACCCAATTCAAGCTTTTATTATGTTTAACAAAATGTTGTTAAAATATTTTTCATAACTTACCCTCTGGAAGTGCCATAGGAACAATGGATTCATATTTCAAGGGTAGCCGGATTATATTTTAATTGTTAATATTTTTGTTTTTGTCTTGCGGTTTTGGGTTGCAATTGTGGTTTTGGTGTAACACACATGTTCCAAAGCGTTAAACAAAACTAATTATATTCGAATGTGCCACTTTTCAACGATGATAAATTTTTATTTTTCTTACAGTGTCGCTATACAATTGATACACAGACACAAATTCCACAACAAAACAAAATGCAGCAAGGCAACTTGTTGAACCTTAAATTACGCATATCTCTAAGACAACCGATACAACTACATGCAACATAAGTGCACGTTTCCAAACCTATACAAATATGTTTAAAATATATAAAAATATGCAAACATGTCCTGAGCAGATTTAGTTTAAGAAAAGGTAATCCATTGCTGCGTGCTCCATGTGCTAATTAGATATTTATTTGTGTAACTTAAGACCCAAACTTATTAATTTAGATACAAATCGTGTTCAGTTCATTTTAAGACTATACTTTATAGCCCAACTGTAAATACTGATGTCAGATCTGTAGTTGCAAGCAAGTAGAGCTAGTTAGTCGCATTTGTCTACGATCCATTTTGGAGCCTTTGAATTATTAAAGCTAATCACATTTATTTTCCCTGACAATTACAGTGTGCGCTTTACCTTCAAGCAGCAGCAGCAGCAGCAACGACCATGCCACCCAGGCCGTTACGGATTCGCCCCACTAAAACCGTCAATGGAAAAGAAGCCCAAAAAAAAATAAAATTAATGAACAGTCCCCGAATGGGGCTGCTGCCTTTGTATTGGCCTTATGTGCAACAACAACAACAACAACAACGACAACATTTACAACAACAAAACATATTAATAATTATAATACACAGCACTTGAAGCTGTGTCTAAAACTTTATACATAAACTTTAAACAGATTGTTATTTATATTAATCATAAATGTTAATACAAACATAATTTTTCACATACAAATGTATTGTAAACAAATATTCAAAACAAACAACGCACATGTCCGCTATGTAACTGTGTGTGTGTGTGCGTGTGTGTTTGTGTGTGTGTGCATGTTGTCCGTCTGTATTTGTTTCCTGCTTATGCATAAATCCGTAACTGACACGGCACAAATTGAAATTGAAGTGTATTCGTTTTAGGCCAGCTAAGATTAAAAGCCACTTGACACATGTATCAAACTATAGCCAACAAGCGCACTCACACATCCAATCAGCACTGGCCCTGGCACAGCCACATTTTTGATGTATACATTTTTGTATTTACACTTTATTATTGTACTCGTAATACAACGTACGTTTGCCAAAAAAGAAACGCGAACATTTTGTAGAAAACTTTTATATTATTTACGCAGCTTTTTTGTAGTTGGATTATTTTTCTTTCTTTTTGGTTGCGTTGTAGGGAAAAGCGTTTATCGATTTTCAAGCGACGAAAACGGAAACGACTAAGACGAGCCTAACTTGGCCAACTGAGAACCCGATGTGCGGAACACAAATCAACTGTTTACCGAGCAACGCGACGATTCTGACGTAACTCCAGGCAGCAAAACGTTCCTGATTTGCATTTGCAACTGCGAATCGTAAACATTGTGTGAATGTGTGTGTTTTTCTGTGCGTGTGTGTGTCTGTGTGTGTGTGTGCGTGTGTGTGGGTGTGTATGAAACAGCTGTTGGGACTTTTGCAGCGCAGGCGCCTAGACGCACAACCCGATTTGAGTGGCAACTCTGTAAGGGCCGGTCTACAACCCTTCTGCAACGCTGGCAATCGTTATATTCCAATCGGCCAGTTGAATAGTGGCTGAAGTCAGCCACACACATGCCATGTAGAGTGCGTAGAAGCTCAGATAGTACAGCTGGCCAATGAGCATGTGATCGCCGATTCTTTCCAATTGGTAAAAGTTCGGTCTCCGTATCGAGGCTGCAAACATAACCGCAAACTGCAGCAGGAAATTTAAACAATTTAATCAATGCTCGTTTGGCCCAATAAAACTAATTGAATGTGACACAATAGTCGAAATTGGACAAAATAAATATTTTGCAAAAGCAAAAAAAATTTAAATTGGTTGCAGTTGAAAGTAAAAAAAAAAATGATCCATTCACTTGGAGAAGCTATACAAATAAAATGTTGGTCCTCAGAAAATTGACCTTATTGAAAAATTGGCCCTCACATTAATTATTGAAAATTTTGAAGAAATCCCACTAAAAATTCGATGTTTTCATCCGATCGATTTGTCAACATTTTCATGTGCCACATGCAGCTAGTATTATTTTGGGTCTCAATGCCTTGCCTTACAATGTTGCACATCGAGGTGTAGATTAAGAGGCTGAGGTACTCAATCCTGTTCCGCTTCATTTCGGAGCACTGAATGATGCCAAAGCAGGTTAACATAAATACTCGCTCGCTCCAACGAATGACGTTGTGTCGACTCATCTGCAAAAGGGGTGGATGAAACAACAATTAACACCAATCTCGGAAGCGACTCCAGATATTGACAGAGGATGCACTAACAAAGAGTCCGCGACGATGCCGTTTTGAGATGTTGCCGTAGATCGCACTGATGCCCATGACCAGGAAGGTGAACACCGAGGATAGTATGAGAGAAATGTAAGGCGCTTTTTCGACGGGCTTTATGATCGAAAGGGTGTTCACCTCGTACTGAGAAGGAGTTGAGGAGTGCATTTGTTATTCATCATATACATATAAGAAGAGGCTCACCATCCAAATGTCGGCCAAGGTGCGTTTCCAGTTTGACTTATTCTCAAGGATGCGGTAAAAGAACACATACAGCTGTATCGATACAAAACTAACAAAAAAAATCGTCAGATTAGCATAGTACTGAGACGCCAGAAGCTCCTTGATATATACGCTGAAATGTCGCACAATAATCAAATCATATATATATATATATATATATATATATATACACATATGTCAAAAGATTCGCATTACATACATTTCCATTAGAACAAAGACCTGAAGTTGGCCAATAATTAGCATCAATATCGTCACTTTATAGGTCTTCCTCACTAGAATTTCAGTAGCCTGGTCCTTTTCGTCCCCAGACAGATCCATTGCTAAATCCTGTTTAATTTCAATGACAAGTTTGACGCAACTTTAATACAAAATAGGGTATTAAAAAAAATAGTTTTACCACATGGGTAAATGCCACCTTTGTCGGGGCCCAAATTAAAATTTCATGAACAAACGGGAATAGAATAAAACTAAAATAATAATATTTAATACAAATAATAAAAACATGAATGACATTTAGAGGCGAGTGGTGAATTTAAACCGGCATTTTACAGTTCTTAATTTATTTACTCACTTTTAATTTTATAAATATACTTTAATTTTCATTTTAAAACCCATTTTAAAAATTACGTGAGCTATTTTGAATACACATTAAAATGTAAATTAAATAAATATTATACCAGCCGAACTTGTTAGCTCAACTTTAATTTAATATTAATTTTGAACTGTTCGCAATCCGCCTTTTAAATTTTCATTAAACAACTCCCCAAGGAATCGCACAAAATTTATGTTTACACTTTAGAATAAAATTCAATGTTTTATCATTTCCGTTAAATTAAATTAAAGTGCCTTAAGATATGCAATATTAAGCTTAATTATTGGCGAATATTCGACAATTGTGCTGCCAGACATGTGCAAACACCCAAGCGAACATATCTGGCAACTTTGCGTCGTATAAATTTGAATGGCAAGCTGCCAGTAATTCGGCGGCTAGAAAGGGCTGTGTGTATGAAAGGGGAAAACAGATTTTATAATGATATATATGATCTGTATAAAATGTATTTACATTTATACATGTATGTCAATTATATTATATTATTTTGTATTTGTATAAATATTTGAATTACATCACTAAGCAATATAAAGTATTGTCTTCTTACTGATTATATATATGTATATGTGCATACATATATATAATATAATTAGTCAATACAACAAGTATATGCATTTCTAATTATTGACTGATTGTATTTTATAAAAAACCTTCGTACTCAGGATATAGTCTCCTCAGCTGAACAATCCTACCGCACCAATTGATTTTTCCTTTACCTT
Source organism: Drosophila anomalipes (assembly GCA_035041615.1). Classification (NCBI taxonomy): domain Eukaryota; kingdom Metazoa; phylum Arthropoda; class Insecta; order Diptera; family Drosophilidae; genus Drosophila; species Drosophila anomalipes. Next base: position 241,150 of record JAWNKZ010000041.1, read on the forward strand.
AGCGTTTTCCAGGCTTTCACCTGCATTAATATTGCTAGGCGAAAAAAATTTAACGAATTTTGAGTTTTCATATAATTATTAAATTAAATAAATATATAAAATATATGGCAGCATTGCCATCGCGTGTAAGCAGGCCTTTAAGCTGGACGGATATATCAAATATGCTTTGAATGACAAAGGTTTTACATTTGTAGTTTATTATCAAAAAAAATAAATTTACCTCTTTAGGTATTGACAGTTAAATTATTTGTATACACATGTACACAGAGAGCCGTTAGTTGTCTTTTTTTTTTTGGGAAAATGGATGATCGCGTTGGTTCCTATCAGCGAGCTCGTCGCAAATTTTCCGCAATTGTCTATGGAGTAACGCTCATTTGGCTGCTCCTGGCGCTGATTCAGTGGCTCGTCATCAACTTAATGTAAGTTTGATTAACTGAAAGTGGCATCTAGAATCGAGTATCTATTACTAGCCCTGTGTCGTCCTAACTGCAGGCAGGATGACGCTGAAGCATATTTGAAACATGAGTGGATTAGTCTAATATTCTTTTTTCTATCGATAATTCTGGTCTTTGTCTTCATATTCGTCGAGAAATCGCGCTTTATCACGGGCTTAAATTGGATAATAACTATATTATGTGTAAGTTGTGCAAATTCTCGATATTTTCACAACTTCTTTCTAATTGCAATTTGTAGGTGGAATTTGCTATCCTTGGCCTGTTTGCCCTGGCGGTTAAACCCATGTGGCCAGAACTGCTACTCTGGTTTGCCATTTGTGTGATCCTGTTGTTCATAGCCGTACTGCTGGGCGCCTTTATTCCGGTAAGTCGAAGAACCAACTGTGGAAGAGTATTTGTTTTTATGGCTCTTCATTAGCACGATCTGACGCTGGATATTGTTGTGTTGTTTGTGGTGTCCTTTGTGTTCCTCATTGCGTCCATCTTTTTGATAATGTTGCACCTGCTCACACAGACAGTATATTCCTATATACTGTTCGAACTGCTCGTAACTTCCATAATTTTGATGGTGAGTATGGCTGAGTCTAGTTGGAATTGTTGGAATTGTGGACTGGTCAACTGAATACCAATTCGCTTTCTGCTCTGTAGTTTGTCATATACCATGGCCAAACAATTAACGGGGGCCGCTTTGCAGAGATGCGTATCAATGACTATCTCTTGGGCACTGTCATACTCTTCTACGACTTCATTATCATATTTTTGCTTTCGTTCTATATACAGACGCACTATCAAATCGTAGAGCATGTTGTTCATCCGGAGAAGGCGTTGAAGATTAATGTCAAATCAAATTAATTACCTGGTATTCATGTTTAGTTTTCGATCGTTGTAGTTTGTTGTAATAATGTCGTGACCGTGAGCCATCAAGTTCCACTTGATATAACGCATGTAACAACTGCGATCGCTTACAAGGGATAAAACAAGTTACTCGCAAATCATTATTCCATGTACATGGTTAAAAAATTCAAATACCTAATTTAGTTGCCCCAAAATTCACCTAACAACTTTGACTTATGTGTCAAGGTAGCAGATATTATGAGATATGTTTTATTGCGAATATTAGCAGCGTAACAGAAATTACTTATGATCCGATATATTTTTTAAATTTATTACTTCAATGTATGTATGTATATATTACTAAAGCTTTTAAAACATAAAAATTTATAAATAAATATAAAGTTACAAATTCAAAGCTATAAATAAGCATAGTTAACATATGCTATATAATATATATACATACGATATATTAATAATACGAAAAAGAATTTCATCATCTCGAGCTCAGCTTTGTTTACATGCCACCAAGCTACAGTATCCAATTACCAAATATGTCATTGCATACTTCTAGGCTGCCCCAGAAAGAAGACAACTAAAATGTGTTGCATACTTTTGGGCTTTCGCAGAGAGGAGAAACAGTTTGCTTGTTCATGGCAATATAATTTTGTTGTATATCTCTAGCACACATCGGAGAGGTTATTCCCATTAATTATAAAATGCTGAAAAAATACATTGATATATATATGTATTTGTAATTCGGAATCCTCGATTCCCATTATTAAGAACTGTATTTCATACTTCTTGTCTCGGAAATATCATTTTGGAATTGATTTGTGGTTTTAGCTTCTCAATTCATCCAACTCTTTAAATTTGTAATTGAGTTTTTTGTATCCATGCAATAACTGTTGGATCAATTTTAGTAACTAAAGCACACCCAGAAAATTAATATTAATATGCTTTAATATTCATTTTTTTCTCAATTCATTTATATATATTATTAAGCAAATAAATAAATAAATATTAATATCAAATTGTTCTGAATTAAAAATGCCCAACGATTGTTTTTAACTTTAACGCTGAAATTTTATTCACAATAAATAGTAAAATAAGTTAACATCTATGTATATAGGATATGGTAAGTACATAGTAAATAGAGATAGAATTATTTGGTAATAAATATATACGTATATTTAATAAGTAATTTAGTTCGTTTAGTGGTTTCTGCCCAATATTTGAATTAAACTGAACGCTTTGAATTCCTTAGTTGGATATAGTATCTTACATTGGATAAGAGTTAGGATGATTTTAATACACACACATGCATATAGATAGATATATATATATATAGAAGCTTCGAATCGGTACTACGATAGTTAACATTATTGATTGATTGCACAGCAGTGAACTATGGTTTCTCTACACTCTACAAATTATATATATGTATATAGTTTATTATTTATAGCGACTCCAGCGACGAGGCAGCCGAGCAGATGGTCGCATCCGAGTCACTGAGTCTCGATGCGCCCAGAGCCGAGTGCAGCGGCTGGGATTGGGAGGTGGCAAAGGAACCGAGCAGCGGGGAGGCCAATTCATTGAGGCTGCTTAGCCTGCTCAGGGTGGGCGTAGCAGCTCTGGCCAGACTGATGCTGCTGCTGTCCGTCGACGAGGAGGAGTTGGCGTAACGCTCCAGCAGCAGCTGGCTTAAGGTCTTCGCTGGCCAGTCGTCGTCCCCGAAGTCACCTGATGGCGGCTGTGGCTCTGTGGGCGTCGTCATGGGCGTGGGCATATGGCAAATGCTGCTGGTAAAGGAACTGTTCTCGATGAGGCTGCTAACGGGCTCCAAAAATTTCTTGCCATGATAAATGTCCACACTGACATCCACATCCCGACTGTTGTCCGATGGCGATGACGATGGCGATGCCGATGCCGATGTGAGCAATGTAATGGGTCGAAAGTGATTGGCTGGCGTGGAGGCATTCAGATTCTGATTGTGATTATGATTCTGGGTATTCGAGTTGGAATTGGAGTTAGAGTTGGAGTTGCACTTGGATTGGGAATGAGAATGGGTATTCGAGTTGAAGTTTGTCAGCTGCAGCAGCTCAGTTTCTGGTTGACCAAAAAAAAAAAAGCAAATCAATTTTCAAATCGAGAGTGCAAGAAGAAAGTGTGTGTTTTATGTCGATAATTGGGGGAAGCCATTCGAGCATTGGCTGGCAATAGAACTAAACTGGCGACTACGCTACCTGTGCTTCATACCTTCCGCGGCGGACTCCTCGTTGTCCACATCCTCGCTGATGCTCGCCTGAGCGCGAGTCTCCCCCTGTCCGGCAACAGAGTCACGTGCCTTATCGCCACCCTGGTTGGTGGTGTTGCGCACCACAGCCACCACATCAATGTGCGAGTCCAGCGAGAACTGTTTGCCGGACATGAGTATGCCACGCACTCGGCGACGTGTCGATGGCGACTCCTGGTGCTGTAAACCGCTTGTGTTTAGTCATTTACTGTTTTTAGTTAAAGCTCCACTTACCGCTATGCGTATGCCAGCATAGGTCTTGGCCAGAAACTCGTCGGCATCGAAAATGGCCGCAAAGGAGCCATTGACCACCTTCGGCGACAATGGTGAATTCGATAGCAGCAAACTAGAGCCAAAGGCTTCGCTCTTCTCCTTTGTATCTATGTGGCGTGAGGGCATTTAAACAATGGAAATGTTAACTAATTTAAAAAGTGGCTAACTACATTTTCAAGTATCTGTGAAATCAAAAGAAACCTTAAATAAAAAGTTTAAACAAGGAAAGATATTTGTACAAATATTACAGATACATTTGTATCTAGAATGTAGGCAGGAAATACATTTGTAGCTATGAAATGCATAGTTTTTATAAAATAAGTGCTGCTGGAAAGTCAGTAAATTTTCTAGTATCTGTCGAATCAAAATAAACATTGTGTTAAATATAGGCAATCTAAAAGGAACTGAAAAGGTTATTTTACATTTCGGATATGCATTTCTATCTATAATGATAGTCTGATCAAATTGAATGAATTGAAAGAATGACAATAGCTATAAGAAAGATACTTTGCTATCAATAATTTTAGTGGAAATGCATTAATATTGATTGTAAGGTAAATAAATTTTCGGGTATCTGTGGAATCAAAATAAACATTGTGTTAAATATATGCAATCTAAAAAGAACTGAAAAGGTTATTTTACATTTCGGATATGCATTTCTATCTATAATGATATTCTGATCAAATTGATATATTCTACTAAGTAATCTAGAAAGACATGTGAAAGAAATATACTTTTGTATTAATTAGTGGAAAGGCATTAATATTGAGTATCAAATAAATAAATTTTCAAGTATCTATGAAATCGAAAGACTTCCAATCTTTTGTATCTATAATGATAGTCAGGCTTAAAAGACATTTGTGTCACAATAATGCTATTGAAAAGTTATTTTATATTATTATTGGCTACTGAGTCAAATTCTAAGAAAATTCTGGAATGTTATTTATGGATATTTCACAGATACATTTGTATCTGAATGGCTGTAAAAACGATTGTTTTTGTGAGACAGCTACTTTTATAGCTGTAATGATAGTCCGGCTGCAAAGTTATTTGTTTATATTTATGTGATAGATATATTTTGTATATATTTGACAGATACTTTAGCGGTCGATAGATAATTTGTTATAATATACATATTCTTCCTACTCATCGCTACTCTCGTGTCATAGGGTTTTTTCTTTATAATATATATTGAGGTTTTCAGTAGTTGTTATAGTTCAGATACTTTTATATCTCTCTCCGATCTGATATTATGTCTAGATGATAAGAAATAGTTTTCCATTTACTGTACTTTTTAGATACTTTGTGTGTCTCACAAGCAGATAGATTTTGCAAGTTATAATTAAAGCTAAGTAATGAAATTTTGCTGTTGGGTGGATCAAAGTGTTTAATGCTAGATGCGAAAGCGTAAACAATAAGTAAATATAACAATTTAACTACAGTAAAACGTAATGGAACGAAACGAAACGAACGAGAATTAAATAAAAAACGAATCGAAACGGAACCAAACGAAACGAATCGAAACAAAACGAAAGAAAACGTTGGCGATTCAGTAACTGGGAAGGGCCCAGTGTTTACCCTTCAGATAGACGCGATTCGCAATTGTGATGTTCATCTCGTCGAGGACCATGGTTGCCACCTGCCTAATTTCCATCCAATCCTTGACGATATCGTCCAGCGTCGTCTGTGCCGAGGTGATCGTAAACCGGATAACATATTGTCCCTTCAGCGATGAGGGCACACAGTGCTGATTGCCCCGATAGTTCAATCGCTTCAACAGCCGCTCGGTGATCTCATTGTCGCCGCGTATCCGGAACACAACCAGACCCAGATGCCGCTTGGCCGGCATCTCGAACCGATGATCGGCCAGCACCAGAGCCTCAAACTTCTGCGCCAGACGGACACCCTCTCGTATGTGGCGCTGCAAGCCCTTGATGCCAAAGGATCGGAGCACAAACCACACCTTGAGCGCACGGAAGCGGCGACTCAGCGGTATTTGCCAGTGCATAAAGTCGACGGCCACGCCGGAGTTCTCGTGCTGCAGATACAGCGGCTCCACATTGAAGGTGCGATGCACAGCGGTGCTGTCACGCACCCACATCGCAGTGGCATCGAAGTGCACCATCAGCCACTTGGAGGGATTAAAGGCGATGGAATCGGCTCGCTCGATGCCACGTAGCCAGGTGCGAAACTCGGGACAGATGAAGGCGCTGCCCGCATAGGCAGCATCCACATGCAGCCACAGGTTGTACTCCCTACACACGACGCCGATCTGTGTGTGAAATCAATTGAAGCTTAAATTGTTGACAACCCTTCTAACTGTAACTGCATCTAGCCACGTACCTCATCCAGGTTGTCGAAGCTGCAGCTGCCCGTCGAGCCGAGTGTGGCACAGACCTGTAAAACAATTCAATTCGAGAGTTATTTTTATGGTGCTTTTTAATTACATTAAAAACAGGTTCGAAAAAATTGAAGATATTGAAAGATAAATTTCAAACAGTTAAGCTTATTTTTAGAATAATAATATTTAAGATTTAGTACTAATTGATTGATTTATGGATTGATTGTTTTTCCACAATTTCTGTTGGGCTATTTTAAATTTTAATAACCTTTAAATTTTTTTAAATTCTTAAATTTCAGTTCAAATTTTAATTTGATTATTCACTTTTAATTTTGTTTAATTTGTAATTTAAAATTTAGAATTAATTTTAATTTGAAATTTGGATTGATTTAAATTATATTTTTTTTAATTTTCAAATGTTAAGAATAATCAAATATTCACTTTTAATTTTGTTTAATTCGATATGTAATTTTAAATTTAGATTTAATTTTAATTTTAAATTTGGATTTATTTAAAATCTTTTTTTTTTAATTCTGGACTTTTTAACACCTTAAATCTAATTATTTTATTTAATGACAATTAAAAAGAGTTGACACAAAATGAATACAAAATATGAAATATGAAATATAAAAAATAAATTAAAATTAAATTTAATATTTAATATTTAACTTTAAATAAAATAAATAAAGAAGTTGATAATATTTCTGGTGTTAATTAAGTGCAAAATTTGCTGAGTAAAAACAGAAGGAAAACCAATCAAAAAAATAAGACAAATAGTTAGAATATATAGACGAATATAAAATATAAAAATATATAAAAATAAAAAATAATTAAGCAGGAATTAAAATGTAAGCCAAAACAGGTGACAAGCAGATCGAGTAAGACCCAAGTTGGCAGTTAAGCGTTAAGTTAACAAATGTCGAAAAGGGGGTGATGCAAAATGATATCAGACACGCTACCAGGTACAAATCTAAGAATCAGCCGAGCAGTGGACGCCCAAGTGCTGATGGTTATTAATTAGCTCCGGTGGGAAAAGAGAGAATTAGAAATAGACGCAGCTGTTGCTGCTGCTGGCCCACAAATCCACTCAGCGCCTAATTGCGCAACGGCGACGGCCAATTAATTTTAACAAGACAAGACAAGACAAGACAAGACAGGACAGGAGAAGACAAGTGAAGACAAGTGCAGACAAGTGCAGACTTACCCAGAATGGGACCAGGCCCTGCTTAATGTCGTCCTCGATGGCCTCGCGCAACAGTTGGCCCCGCATCGCCAAGTCCTCGTCAGCCTCAATATAGCGCATACGCACGAGTCCTGTGGGTGCAAGGATTAATGGGTAGTTTGTTGTTGTTGTTTTTTTTTTTTTAAGCGGCTTACGATTGCGACTCAGAACTCACCAATGAGTGCCGCCTTCTCCACGCTCGAGTGCGCCTGATCCGAGCAGTAGGCCACGAGGCGGGCATTGATTTCGGCATCCTGATAGCCAGAGTGATGCTCATGGAAACGCTGGATGGCCCGAGTGCGTCCGGCGAGCAGGCAGACAAGTGTCGCCTCGCTGGCCGTCGTCTGCAGAACACCGCCGCCCTGGCAATTGTTGCTCAAATGGAGAAACTCATCCGGCAGCCCAATCATCTTGCCCAGCCAGTTCATCACAACGATTTCCAGTTCGGTGCACGCCGGCGAACTGGCCCAGGTGAAGCCCAAACAATTGATTGCATCCGCCAGCATATCGCCCAGCAGCGATGGCATCGAATTGAGGGCCGGAAAATAGCCGTGCATATGCGGCGATTGCCAATGAGTTACCCCCGACATTATAATCGGCTCGATATCGCCAAATATCTTTTGCCACGACTCGCCCTCAACTGGGGCCGATTCCGGCAGCAGCTGACGCATATAGCCGGGACTCACATCGGGGAAGACACGGCGCTCGCGTATATTCTCCAAATAGTCAGCAATATAGTCGACCATCTCCTTGCCTGCAAAAGCCGTCAATAAAATTGTCAAAATTGTGCATTATAATTGTTTTTTTAACTTTTATGTGCATGCTATATGACCTTGAAATCGGTCGATACTACGCCAAAGTACAGGCCCCCCACGAATTCGACGATTATAAAAATCATTAAATCTGATTGCCAGAGCTATCGTGCCAATTATGCAATAAACTTTTTTTGTAGAGGGGCCTATCATAGATAGGTATTTGCTCAACTTTTATGGCACCCTATATTTCTGCGAATCCATAAAGAAATCTTAAGAATGCCGAAATTTAATTGCTTAAAGTTAGCTCCAAATGAAATTATCTTTCATCTTTTATTAAGCCAAGAGCTCGTAAATGAATTTAGAGACATTTCTTCAAATATTGAAATTAAAAAATTTTAAAAAATTTCAGCAAAACTATTTAGAAATATTGTTCCATTATATTAAATTATTTTTCAATATTTTTGAGCTCAAGAAACTTGGATGGAAAGCAAAGAAATAATACTTTTTTATAATTTAAGACTTGGTTATTAACTATGCACAAATTTAAAGAAATAAAACAAATATTATTGCACTAAATGAAACCAAATGAAATACGATTATTTGTCACACACAGTTTTATGTAGAATTGAAATAGTTTTTAGCAAAATAAACTGCAACTAAATGAAAACTCATTAAATCAAGATATACGACTCAAGTTATTTGAATGGATCTGGGCAAATCCTTTTTAGCGCCGGAGCGTATGCAAATCAAATTAAGCCAGCCAGATACAAATGTATCTGGGCAGGGCAACAAATGTATCTGAGCTGCTGCTGTGCGCTTTATGGTCACTTACCCCTTTGCCGATATTCCTGAAAGTCCATTCCGATGACGTCTCTAGCTGATATTTATGTGTGTGTGTGTGTGTGTGTAGTTGTGTGTGGGTGGTGGGTAGCTAAAAGAGTAGAGTTGGCTATTATCCTTTATCAGCTCCAACTGGATGTATTCCTTTTTTTTTTTTATTATATATTTTTTTGTGTAACTGTTGCTGGGAGTGCGGTAATCGTTGCTACATGCGCGCCATTATCTGCCAGAAGAACGGATGGGATTTGGTGAGTTTTAGTCAAGTTTTGTGTTTTGTGTGTCAGATTCAAATGCCAAATTGGAACGTCGACCGCTGACTGAAAATTTAGACAACTTGGACGTTAGCTTGCAACATTGTGGGGCTTCATTCTAATTGGAAATGAAAAGCGCAAAGCGTACAGTGGAACGGCAAACGACGCGGCAAATCAATTGTGTATTTGCCTGGGAAACGTGGCCAGCTGTAAAAACAGGGTGTTGGGCGTAGGGCTGTTGGGTGACTGCTACAGTTCTATTTGGGGTTCTGTATTAACCCCGTTGAGCGCCACAGGTCGTCGGGGTGTAGGTGTATAAAAAAAAAAAAAGGGGTTTTTTTTTTTGTCAGAACTATTAATTATGACTGCACAAATATTTGGACAATTTTCACGTTTGGCAATTTTGGGAACTGTTTGAATTGAGTGCTTGCCGCACTCGTCTTTTATATGTGTGCCACACAAACAATCTACAACAATTATAATGACCAATGACCAATCAACAACTTGTACAGCGGAGAGAAATGAGCGTGTATGTGTCGTGTCTTAACAGATTGTCCATTCATTACGACTGCAACATGCAACAATTGTTATTGTCTGGTATATATATATATATATATATATATAGATCGACGCGTGCGATTCGACAACAAAATTCCGTTTAAATGTTGAGCGCTATTTAATTGTTTATGCTGGTATTCAACTCTATTGTTTTAAAATGCTGTCAATTTAGTGATTATCTTTGCAATCCCAAACATTGTTCAAATACTATATATAACAACTATATCTGCGCATCCAAAATGCGCACCTGTCTGAAACTATTCGCAGCCGATTGAACTACATTTTGTCATGCATTGATGCAATTAATTAAGGCAAACAACAAATATTTAAAAACAACAATTCAGATATAACTTATATAACATATCACTAGACACTTGCAACGATCTTCTGTAATCTATCTGGAAATTTTAATTGAGCACTGACAACACACAAAAACATATAAATACGGAAAATGGAAAATTACCTTTTTATTTTACGTTGAAATTCATTAATAAGTTTCAATTAGAGAAGCTCATGGCTCATATATTTATATAGACAAATTTTTCGATATTTATTTATGTATTTGTTACTTGGTTTTTTTTGGTTTTTTATTTTTTATTTCTTGACGGGTAACAGATTTTAGACTTTTGCAGTTTGAACAGCTGAAAAATTGGTTAATGCGCAGATGGCCAAAACGGATGGACCAAAACTAATCGCCACAACTTTATTAACACTGAAACAATTCTCGAATGTCATTTCTTTTTATACTTTGTCACCATTGAAAATGAGGAAAAGGTTTTATGAATATGGCGCTATCAGCGTTTTGATAGCTTAACATCATATTAATAACACATAATAATTTATTAATAACAGAGCGACGTATTTATTCCTTTATGCTTATATGAGATGCAACTACCAAGCCTTTCAAAACCGAATGAAAATGTAAACAAGATAGAAGAGCGAAAGTAATAATACACTCAGGAAAACAAAATCACACCGATAAATGATATGGCTTTTAAAAAAAAATTAATTAAAAAATAATAAAAAAAATACTAATTTCTATATTAAATTGTTTGAATTAATAGAAGATATTTGTGTTAAGTAGAAAAAAAGCTAAAGTAAGAGTTATGTGTATATTGATGAAAAAGCCCAATGGAAATTGGACATAGTTTTTCTAAATTTTAAAATAAGAAAACATGGGACAAACTGCAGTTTTGGAAATGTATTTTCTGAATAATAAGGTAAGCAACACTTGGCGCCGAGAGTATGGCAATTATCTACAATTCAGTTGGTTTTTTTTCTGAGTGTACGGACGTGACTGTAACTGTTGACGCAACAACAAGAAATTGGCCTGAACGGACCATATCATTTAGATGACATGGCATTAAACGGACTTTTGTTCTTATTTATAATTGGCAGACGATCTACGTTCTGCAAGGGTATCTGGTCTTCGGTGTGACTAAGACCTGTTCTCCTTATTGCTTTGTTGTTCTCTCTTTATCAATAAACTAGGCCAGTAATACAATTAAAATCACCGTTATAACGTACATTGAGCATTTTTTTGATGGAATCACTTTCACTTTGTGTATGGAACTTGTTCATTTTTTTTTATTTAAAGTCGAAATTATAAATAAGAAAATGATTAATGAAAATAAAATCCAAATTTAATATTAAATTTAGTTAACTTTAAAATTACTAATAAAATTTAATTTGATTAATTTTTAGAATGAAAAATAATCTTTATAAAATTGTTGGAAGTATTTAATTGCAAAATTTGCGAAATATTTGTTGAGTGAAAAAAAACCATGATGCATGCGAAAATGTTATTTATTTATATTTAAATGTAAATAAAGTATATTTAAAGCTAAATCAATTATATTTTCAAAAATAGTATAAAGTTATGTGTGAAGTCATCGCCCAGATATAAATAAAGCTACTGAATTTCAGTCAATCCATGCAACAAATGTTGGGACAATTTTGCAATTAAATACACTCAAAAATCTTAAAAATTTGTCAAATATTTTTTTAAACTAAACAAAATTTTATTGTTGATTTAATTTAATTCAGTTGTCATATATTTCTGTATCGACTGATATTAGCCGACATTAAGTTAATAAATAAATTAAATAAAAATTCTCAATGTTTGGTTTTTTAGTTAACATTTCTACTAATGTGTATTATAAGGCACAGAACAGATTATTTTGTCTTTTTAATTTACCACTTCACACACAAGCTAAAATTATTTACAAATGCTTCTTATTTGACAATCAGTTTGAAACTAGGAACTTTAATATCCGACAGGCCCTATTTATACCCCAAAATATTTCGTCCTGGTGCCACAATCAATTCAACAAATTGTGTGTCCCTGCGGGAAATGAGCAAGTTCTTATTAAAAAGAATAAAATAAATGGTCAGCTTGCTGAACTTTGTATGCTCTTTAAAAATTCGTACATTTGAATCAAAGAGAAGTAAATAAAATATAAAAAAAAGTCTTACTATAATAAATAATATATAATAATATTTCAGATATAGTTAGTAGTAATTCAGTAGCAACTAATATCATAATCCACTAAATAACTCAACTATTTCGTTCAGAAATGAGTGAATCAGTTGAAAATTCCATTTTTATTCAAATTTACTAATACCATAAAAATAATTAATTAATAAATGGTTATTTAAAAAAAAAAATCTAAGCTAAATCAAAATCACTCGTGTATCTTGGCAACTCTCATCAAGAAGAGTAAAAAAAAAAAACAAGAAACTGGTGAAGCCAGAAAGGACGCCGAACAAAAGGACGTCGCAAAGGGAAGAACAACGGACACAGCCAATGAGAGCATTTCGCTCTGGATATCCGTTGACCAATCAGCGCTGCTCGTTTCTACGACTACTACTAACGTATTCCATGCTGCAGACTATTTTAGCAGGCAACAGGAAAAATGTTGCACACAATTGAAAACCAAAATGTTAAAAGCAATGTTGGCAATGATCTACTTGAGTGTCATCGCGATTTTGTTGTGCCAAATGAAATTATTTACTTGCGTTTATCAGATAAAAGAGAGAACGATGCGAAAAGATACTTAGCATATGTAATATTGAAACATAAAATATCTGTTAAAGAACTAAGAAATCAAATAATATGCTTACAAGCAGAAACACACACAGCAGCAGCAGAAGTTCTAGCTCCTGCAGCTGTTGTCTACAAAAGCTTATTACACAGTTACAACGGCGACGACGACGTCGACGACAACGTTGGAGGTCAATGAGCTTTGCTTGTTACTCGTCTCAGAAATTTCGTCAATATACCGCTACATTCAATGGCTTTTGCACGACTCTCTCTCTCTCTCTGTCTATCTCTGTCTTTGCCTGTGTGTGTGTATATTTATGAAGTTTTAATTGTGTGCGTGCGTATTACCAAATATTGAGCAATATAACAAGAATTTCAGTTTCTTTTGGCTTTCTCGCGACAGTTACAGTTACAGTTACAAGATATATGTAAAACGCCCCAACGCCCCAACAACGCTTGCCTCTCTTTGTTTCTCCCTCTCTTCGACTAAAGCTTTTGATGCACATTCGTTTTGAAAGAAATTCTTGCTAAAAATACTTTTGCGTTCAGGTTATTTTCATAAAAATTCTTTACAAAATGCATGCCGCATGAATTTTGATTGTTTAACTGCGCTTCGCTCTTAACTCGTGAACGTTCTCTTCGCTGTGCTGCGAAGACAGTGGCGCACTCTCTTAATTTGTTTGGTGATCATTTTTATCAGCTTTCTCTGCGCGCACTTTCTTTGCGCTCTTTTTGCGCGCGCGCTCACTCTCTTTTATGTGTCTGCTGATTGGCTCTTGATTGCGCTCGCTTCACTCGCTCTCTCTCTCTCTCTCTCTCTCTCTTCTTTCTTTCTGGCATGCTCAGTTTTTCGTGTTTTTGTGTTTTGATTCCATTCTTCTTCGCTAAGAACGTTCGTTGACCTTTTTGCTTGTGGGGCTGGTTGCGGCGCTGCTCGTTGTCGTCGTTGCTTCTTCTTACTGCTGCTGCTTCTGCTTCTGCTGCTGCTTCTTCCCGCTTAGCGGTACTTCTTAACCTGTTTCGCTGCTGCTGCTGCTGCTGCTGACTTGTGATAAGTTTTCTCTTGCTGTCTATGTGTGTGTGTGTGTGTGTGTTTACTGTATAAGTCTTCCTGTTTATTTTACGATTAAAGTTAAAGGTGTGCTTTTTTTGTACGTTTGTAACAACACGTAGGTGTGTGCATGTGTGTGTGTGCGCCTGTGTAGCTGCAGCTGGAGCCTACTGCGGTGCTAAGCCTCGATGACGCGGCCCCAAAAAAAAAAAAATAGCGTCACGGACTCCAGCTACGACTTTGACTCTGAATCGGACCCTGTCTCAGATCGAAAATTGCTGCGGTTGGCTTGCAGTTCGTGACACGACACGAATAGATTTAAGCTGATAAATATGTTTCTGATTATATTCATCAAAACTTAAAAATCTCTGACTGTGTTTAACTATGGTAAATTTATAAAATATATAGGCTCAGATATATATTTTTTCTTCCGTCCCCTGCCTCTCTATAGCTCTCCATCTTTCACCTTCCCTCTCGAATTCTTTATTCGTATCAATAGTTTGTATATATTACTAATCCTAATCATTACCATTTTCTCGTCTGGATTTCGCCTATCTTTGCAATAAATATTTGATAATTTTATATGTTAATATCCCAGATATATTAAGTTTTATTATTCTTTTACATTTCTAATCTTAACTAAGCTTTTTAAATATTTATTTTAGACCAAATATTTTTAATTTCATTATTATTATTTAAAAATTTTAAATTTATTTACATTTCTTATTTTAACTAAGCTATTTTAAATCTTAAGTTTTATTATTCTTTAACATTTATATTTTTAACTAAGCTTTTTAAATATGCATTTTTTACCAAATATTTTTAATTTCATTATTATGATTATATAGTTTTTAAATTTATTTGTGAACTAAATTTAAACTATATTAATAAATAAATGAGAAAGCTTCATTTAAGGGACTCTTTCGGCGATCATTAAATAAAATAAATCAACGAGAGTTAAATATAATTTTTATTTAATTTGACAATTACCAATATAGAATTCCTTGAGAGAACAAGTCAAGTCGTGTCGTATCGTGTCGTGTCACGCGGCCATCTCAAATTTGGCTGTGATGAAATACGCTCTTGACTCTTGTTGTTGGCTGGGGTATATTTTTGAGCGATGATCATGCATTTAATTAGCGGGAATTCTTTTTTTGCGTTTGCAAAAGGTGGCTGGACGAACATTCTTGCGGGGGGGCGTGCAGCCCGTGACTGATGCTACGACAGAATCGGAGAGCTGCTGTTGCAGTTGCAGTTGGTTGCTGCTGTTGGCGAACTCCTTTCTCCTTTCTTCGAAGTGCAACTGACGCTGATCGGCGCTGCTCGCGATGCGTCCGATTCGCGATGTGCATTTGTCGTTCGGCATGTTTTGGGCCCACCTTCTCCACAGGTTTTCAGTGTCCGCTTGCTGGGGGTGGGCGAGTGGCGGAGGCGGGTGGGGGGAGGGAGTTGGGTAACTTGGCAGATGACTCCGACACAAGCAACTCGAACTCGGACTCAGACTGCGACTTCGACTTCGACTGCGATGCGGATTCGAATTCGGAATCCAGGCAACGCGTCTGGCCATTTAGTGTTCAAACGTTTGTCCACACGTCCAGTCCACTGTTTTGTGTTGTTTGTGCATATCTCGCTCTCGCTCTCGCTCTCGATCTCTTCCTCTCTCGCTCTCGCTGTCGCTGTCGCTGTTGCTGTTGCTCTCTGGTCCGCTCTCGTCCCTCGCAGCCAATCAGTGATTCGCATTCGTTCTTGGGCCACTCGTCAGTTTTGCTGGGCGCCCACTTCGGCTAACAGCCGATTACCGTTTACCGTTTACCGTTTGAAAACTGTTTGCTCGTGGCTCGTGGCTCGTTTCCGTCGCTTCGCGTCGTGAACCTGTTGCCGACAACTCAATTTCCCCCGACTCTCGAACTAATTGTGTGTGTTATCGTTATCGATACTTGACATGTGCCCCCGAAATGCTATCGAAACTGAACTTGTTGCCAATTCGCCAAACTGTCGAGCTTCGATTTAAACAAATCACAAGCAATAACTTCATAGCACACATGACGTGCTAATTAGATGAGATCAAAGAACCCATGTAACATGCCCAGCACTATAAGAGGTGAGTAGTGTCCCAAATTCGAATTCACATTGCAAACATTTGATTACAACATGCTTCATGCTAAATGTTTTTTTTTTTTTATCGAAACAGCAATGTGTTTGCCAAATAGCATAGCAAATCTTCAAATTAATTTTCAATTAGATATAGCTTGTGGTTAGGCCTTCACCTTTTCCCTACTTAATTATTTATTGCACGCCGATTTCAGTCTGATTATTAAACCCAAGATGGATGAGCGACTATTTTATAACTCTTTATATCTTTTATTGGGCTTGTTTGATTTTATGATCTCACAATTTAGCCAAATGGCTTTAATATAATCATTCAAATGGCTTTAATCGAACATTTGAAGTATTAACTTTAAATAAGTAAAATAAATACAATTGATTTTAATAATACCTAGAAATAAATGTTCTTTTCTGTTATTTTCTTAGAGGGTACTTAAAGGGAAATTTATAATAATTTATAATATAATTCTCGGATTTTTGTATGCATTGCTATAAGTATATTTATATATACATATATATATATTTTGGGCATGTCGAAATGGTTTCTTCTTGAAAGATATAAGTTTAAAATGGGCTAATGTTATTTGTACTGATTTCAAGCTTTGGCTCAAGCGCTCCAAATTCAAACAAAATAAAAAACCAAATTTTAATTAATGAGAAAATTACAATTTGTGGGCCGAAAAAAACCCTTGGGCATCAACAACAAATATTGCCAAATGTATTTGTTGTTAATTGGATTGTAATTTGAAGATTTTGAAGAATGAATTTAAATTAATATAAATATATTACAAAAAATAAAGTTTAAATAGACTTTTCCTTTATTTTTTCGTTTGGGTAATTTGAGACAATCATCGATCAAAGTTTCTTTCTGGACAAGATTGCCAAGTTAACAATTCGAAGTAACAGTTTTTAGAATATATCAGATTTGTATTTATCAATTTAATTTATGTTCTGCTTTGGCCAATTGTGCAACTGCTGAAACCTGTCTGGCAAAATGATTCACAAAAATTCACTGTCGGAAAATCCACTTCTCAATTGAGAGAATTGTTGGCAGCTTGTAAGTTTATTGCGGATATCTTGTTAAGCACACAAGGTTTATTCAAACCAATCTATATCTTTCCGTCGATTTTTTCTATGGCCGTCATGTGATATAGTGTACCAATTGGCCTGACTCAGACATTTATAATTTCTGTTGCAAGAAAGACACGTTCAAAGATTTATTAAGATATACTTAAACCCAGCGAATAGTTTGTAAGCCGTCAGACAGACAGAAGACAGACGATTCGGCTATTGAAGCTGTTTAATAATAATTACCTAATGGGGACAGAAACTTGGCAACAAAATGAAATACCCTTTAACAATTGGGCTCATGATTTAAGTTATTCAATTTATATACAATACACACAAAAGCAAATTTTACAATTTCAATTTTTTATGTATTTCGATAAATTATTATGCCATATTTATTATAATATATGTTAATTATTCTGCATAATATTACGAAAATCTTTATTTTACTTATTTAATTAATATCAACTTTTATAAGTCGATCGAGAAAAATGCAAAAAGTAGTAGCAAATAAAAGTAAACCAAATTAAGTTAATTCTTATTTTTTCTAGTTGTATCTTCATTTTATTATAAGAATTAAGCTTTGATAAATAAGTAAATAAATTGATGTAATCAATATGTAAATGTTATATAAATAAAAACATGTTCACAACTCTTTAGTTATTGTAAGAACATGTTGTCATTCTACTTTTACATTGATCTGTTATCTAACCGATTTCAACAAATTATCTGTTGTTGTTTTGAGTAATTGTATCTATAGTGAAAGAGCAGTTTTCAAAATCCAATGATTTATTGTATCAAAAGTTGAAGTTGACCTTAGAACAGGCTTAAGTTCCATTCACGTAACGTGATTTAGAAGTAAAAGTATAAATGAATTAGAGTATTTATTTGTGTAAATTAATAATATCACAACTATGTGTCAAAGTGCCAAATGTATAAAAATAATAAATGTAATTTTTCAACTTAGCGCATTACTAATATATAAGGTAAATGTATCCTGCATGAGTAAATAATGTTATAATAATTATAAATAATAATAATAAAATAATTATAAGCAATAATAAAAGTATAATTATTTGTAGTAAGATTTGTTGAAGTAAAGAGATAAAGAAACGCATAGGCAAAACAAATATATATAAAAGACAAAAAAAATATATAAAAATATATTTATATATATATATAGAAACTTGGTAAAATCATTAAATGATTTTTACATTTCAAGGCTTGCTGAGAATTGAAAATATTTATATACTACATAATTACTATGCAATTTCTGCACGATAATTATTTTTATTAACTCAGTGGCAACCAACTACAAATAATTCTGGTGATATTTTCCTCAGCGATAACAACAGCAAAACAAGAATTAAGACTTAGCCTTGGTAGAAAAACAAGAAAAAAAAACCCGACAGAAACAAATTAATTTATTGTAAGAGGCAAAAGGGGTTACGAACGGTACTCAATATTGAAAATTGCTTCAAGCTTCAACGCACGCAATTGGCTGGGCAAGGTTTTCCATTTATCTAAAGTTTGTTTTTCGCTTGGTTTTTCTTTGTTTGTTTTATGTTTTTTTTTGTTTTTTTTTTTTGTTTTTTTTTTGGTTTTTCCATGTGCCGCATTTCCGATTCTAGCTGCAAATGTTGCAACATCTCTGCCAAGACAAAAACAACAAAGTTTATATCAAAAATTTGGTAGGGGGGAGGGGGGGTGTTGCGGGGGTTATCGCTGCGCCTGCGCCCAGCAGCAAGCATTCAGCAGTTGCCTCATCGACGACGACGACGACGACGACGACGACGTTGCAATAAACCAGTCGCTGCTGCTGTTGCTGCTGCGCTGCTGCTGCTGCTGCTGCTGCTGACGTCGTCAGCTAATCTTGCAACACAGTTGCGCAACAAAGAATCCGACACAACGGTACTAACGTGTTTCAGTTGTGCTAGCTGTTTTTTCTCCACATCTTCTCGCTCTCTCTCTCTCTCTCGCTCTCTCTCTCTCTCGCGCTCTCTCTCTCGCTCGCTCTCACTGTGTTCTTTTTATCTTGTTCTTTCTTTGTTTTCTGTGATTTGTTCTTGGCCACAATCGCAGCCAGTTCCACTTGCGTGTAACAGGTTTTTCCTCTTGAATAACTGGGACTTTCGTACGGGACTTTTACCCTGTGAGTCTCTTGCGTTCTTCTCCTCTTCCTCTTCCCCTTCCCCTTCCACTTCTTCTTCTTCTTCTTGTTCTTTTTCAGCTTCTTCTTTTTCTTTTTACACTTCTCGCGTCTGTGCAAACAGAAACAGGTTAGAATCGCTCTAAGACCAACTACTGCAATAGTTGGCCAACAGCAGCAGAAGACAAAAAGCCAACTGGAGAAATAGTGGAAAGCGTCGGAAAGAGGAGGCGTGAGGCGGGAGGCGGGCGGGGAGGGGAGGGGAGGGGAGGGAAGTGCTTCGCTTGATCATTACAACGGTGAGGCACACATTTTGACGTTAGAACCAACGGCGCTTCCAAGTTGCAAGTTACTGCTGCTGTCTGAGCCAAATTAAAGACTTACAGCTAGAACCAGTTAGCGCTTGATAGACCAGCTTGCGCAAGATAGCCCCATTCCCCTCTCCACCCTCTCCCCCACCCCTGCATCTGCGGAAGCAAGCTGAAAATAAATCTAAGATGATTTAAGGCAACGGAAAACATGAAATATGAAAGAAGCCAAAGCTGCCGGCTCCGATAATACTCATAGCTAATGATGCGTCTAGCTGATGAGCAACAGGGCCCAGTTGTAGGGCGATTAGCTCAGTTTTTTCTTTTGGTTTCTGTTTTTTTTTTTTTTGGGCTTTTTTTTTTTGTATTGCGTAAGGCAGCTTGGCCAATTCGGGGTCTAACGGGCTCTCAGCTGTTGCTGGCTGTGGCTCTAACTGTTTGCCGCTTGAGCCACCAATTTTCAGATAGATTCTCTTCACTTTTTTTTGCTGTCCCCCGTTTTATTTGTACGCATATTCATATTCTTTGGCGCAAAAGTTTATTAACTTTTCACGGCTTAAGAACTGATTTATTTGGCAATGAAACCATTAAAATTGGGTAAAAATTGAGTATATTGAAGTTGTGCGAGACTATGTAACAGCCAAATAGAAAGCATGTCCAACCACATATATATATCTATATATATACATAAATATATATATGAATAATATATGAATAAATATTTAACAAAAATCTGGAGCCGATTCGATTTAGCCATGTTTGTCAAAGGTTTCTAACTGTAAATTTGGAATAGAAGTTTTCGTTTGCCATACGCAAACCAAATTTATATAATTCAATCGATAACTGCCACATTTCTGCGAATATCGATACTTATCGATTAGAATATACCCAGACATCTTGATCTTGATCAACTTGTAAATTTCACTAAGATCCGATAAGAAAAACTGATTTTGGTTTTCATATTGAAGAAAATCATATCAGCAAATTTATTATGTATTTAACATGTTTGAAGTATTTAAGGGTATCAGCTTGTCGAGTTCTTTCGACTTTGGGTTAATTGACATTTATTACATAGTTTTAATTGCCTGATTCCAGTAGGCGCAACATTTCTTACATTCATGATTAAATTATAATAAATTATAAGAAATAAATTAAAATATTTTTTAATTATAATTGTATTTTTAAAATTAGCTCTCGGGTTAAATTTCTAACATTCGCAACATACTTAACGAATGTTGAATAAGCAACATTCTTTATATGACATTGACGGAAATGTTGATAGTGGAATCTGGCTATAAGAGTGCACTAGTTGAAAGTGCTTGACAAGGATACATCACTGTACTCAGTCCTAAAAAGGGGTTTAGCCTATAAGAACTTGATTCTTAAAAAGCTTTTCAAATTTGTAGAGTAAATTACTCAAACCTTAAAACAATTTCGATTGCTAAACGGATTTTAAAAATATATACAGAAAATTAAATATTTGTTTGTCTTTTTAATTAAAATATATTTTTTGCTGCGAAAAATATTTAAATTTAAGAAATAGATCACCAGTCAATAAATAATTATGTTTTTAAGCTTCATTACACAATCGATTCTATTCAATTTTGGTACTTTTAAGAAATAGTTTCGACAGATTTTAGTGAAACTGGTGGAATTATCGACAAATAAAATACGCGAATGATATATTTGATATGTATATATACTTATACTGATTAAGAATATATACTTTAGAGAGTCGCAAATGCTTTCACCTGCCTCTAAAACAACTTCATTGTCACATTTAAGCTGATTTGGAATTTTTTAAATAATTGTTGTTGATTGTTATATTCCTGAAAGTTAATATTAAAATGGACAGAAGTATTTTCAAGCAAATAAGCTAACCAGCAGTAAGTATTTAAATTTAAATTCTGGCGCTCAACATTCGGACGCAAAATCAACCCTTGCTGTTAATGCAAAACAATAATTTCCCCAATCGGTATTCACCACAACAGAAATTTCCCATGGAAATGGAAGGAGACTTTGCTTAAGGGTTGGAAAAGCTGCGCAACAATGCCGCGCGCGCTTTTCCAGTTTTTCCTGACTATGCACTTGGCATTATGCCTACTAACCCTATTTTGCAGCGCAGCGAGTCCCATTTTTCGACTGCATATAATACAGCGCACACACACTCACACACAAACACACACACAAACACACATACACACACACACACAGACACATACAGAGCCACAGCCTGGCATTGCGATTTTTTCCCATTAGAAGTCCTTTTTCCAAGCAGCTGAGTGGCGAAACGGAAAGTGCGGCACGAAATGTGTTTGTGGCGCACTTGAATTTGGGACACATTCCCGCAAAGGACGCATCAAAAAAGGATACGCGGCCCCCGCACCAACTTTCAACATCACAAAATTAACTAAAAACTGACAAATTAATACAACAAAAAAAAAAAAACAAAATAAATAAATACAATTTAAGCAGAGAAAAAGTGGTGTGTAAAACTGAAGAAATATTTCAATGAAAACTCAGTTTTTGAACTTGACAGCAAAAAGTGCGTGCAAAAGAAAAAGTGTCAACAATGGAAAACCTGTGGAAAAAAGCATTTGTGCCAGCGACTGCAGCTGCAGTGGAAATACAAATAAATATATCTATATATATATATATATAGGCATAGATTAAAGGAAAACTAAAACAAACAAAATCGAATCAATGTCAGGCAAATGAAATGAAATATAAATTAAATCAGCGTCGAATGAATTAAAGTGCAACTAAAATAAAATAAGAACTAAAAAGCGAAAGCGTTGCATTTGTTGTGTATTGAAGTGTGTGTGCTGTGTGTGTGTGTGTATCGATTTGCATTGGTGTGTGTGTGTGTGTGTGCGTGTGTGTGCGTGTGTGTGCTGAAAAATCGATTATTAAAGCCACAGCTGCTGGCTGTTGGCTGTTGGCGGTTGGACTTGCTGGCGGGGGTTGGTCGGTGGCAACTGCAATGTGGGCATCAACGGGCGCTAGGGTTGCGTGCCGCTATGTGGAAATCTGGTAGCAGCAACAGCAACAGCAACAGCAATAGCAGCAGCGACGCTGGCAGCGGCAGCAACAGCGACACACTTCCAGTTACTTGTATTTTGACATCAAATTCCAATGGCGCCTTGCAGCCATCCAGTGGCAGCGACAGCAGCAGCAGCAGCAGCTCGTTGCATGTGCAGCGCCAGGATACGACTGCAACAACAACAACAGCAACAACAACAACAAGAACAACAGCAACAGCAACAACATCAATCGTAGCAATAGCAATAGCAACAGCAGCATTTGCCAGTTACGACCACAGATACAACCGTGCAACATCAGCAGCACCAGCACCAGCAGAAGCAGCAGCAACAAATTGCGCACAATAGTCCAGGCAAAGGCACAGGTGCAGCAGCAGCAGGATATCTCTTTGAAAACCTTAACATATTGTGACGTATTTAAACAATGGAAAGGCATTTTGGCAGTGGCCCACAGCAACAGCAACAACAACAGCAGCAGCAACAGCAACAACGGCAACAACAGCACAACACCAATATAACACAAAGGCGACTGATTTACTGTGCAACTAAATAAATATAAAAAAAAAAACAAATAAAAGAAATAAAACTTAATTGCAACAAACTGAAAAGAAGACAGAACAAATGAAAGAACCATAATTGAGTATACGACGCATATTCCAAGCTGCAGAAAATTGTGAGCAGCAGCAGCAACAGCAAGCTGCAGCATCAGCACAGGTGTATATACAGCAAATATATATGTAAATACACATATATATATATATATATACATAAATATAAATATTATTAATAGTAATTATTATTAAATTGAAAGCAATTCAAAATTTGATGTGTGACTTATATATTGTAAACGATTTTAAGTGCACTTTTGTAAGGCTGATTTTTCTCAATTTATTTTGATGTTGTGCTTCTACACAAAAACCAAAAGTAAAATCTACATTTTAAAAGAAACAAACAACAACAAGCGAAGAAAAGTTTCAATTCAAAGTTGCAAAGTGCTTAAGTTATTGAAAATATTCGAAAAATTCTAATCAGCTGGAAAACACATAAAGCAGCAACTGTTGCAGTTGTTAAAAAGTGCTGGCCAAAAAAAGCAAAGTTGAAAAATTGTCAGAAAATATTCTAAAACAAAGCTAACAAATAAGTTCAAGTGAAAAAAAAAGAAAAGGAAGATTAAATTTAACAAAAATAATCTAAAAAATATGTGAAAAATATAAACAGCAGCAATCAATTGTTGCAGCAGGTGTTGAAAGTTGCAAGTGCTACGAAAATGTAAGCCAGACAAAGGAAAGCCAATAAATTAAAAATACCCAATTACGATTACAATAGTAATAAGACCAGCTAAAGGTTAAATTAATAATGCAACGGTATTCTAAAATAAACGCACAACAACTGTTGGCATAAGATACAACAGCAGCAGCAGCAGCAACAGCAACAGCAGCAGCAACAGCAGCAGGAACAACAACAACCAGGCAAGTGTTGCTGGCTTTATACATCAAAGTGTTTAAGAAACGGCCCTCACAACGGATAGGCCAAGAGATCTCCTGCTGATACAGCAGGCAGCGCCAGTTGGCAGCAACAGAGCCAGTGCAGCAGCAGCAGCAGCAGCAGCAGCAGCAACTGCCAGCAACAGCAGCAGCTATCTGGATGCGGATGCTGCCACAGCGGCAGCCGTTGCAAATTTGCGCAGCAAAGTGCCCTCAATATCGATAATACCGCTGCCAGCGGCAACAACCATAGTGGCTAGATCAACTGCCACTGGCAGTGGCACGTCCACGCCCACGCCCACGTCACGGCGCAGCAGTGTGAGCACCTCAAATAAAGCCACATCGCCGCCGCTGGCATTCCTAACGGATGCAGCAACCGCAGCCACAGGGGCAACCTATGTGCGACCGCAGCAACAACATCAGTATCAGCAGACGGACAAGTGCACGGTGCTCAAGCTGGATGTGGTGCGCAGTCAGCGGGAGCCAGTGACGACCATACGCAGCCTGGCCAGCGCCACTGTTGTTAGCGATGCACCCAACACCAGCAGCAGCAGCAGCAGCAGTTGCAACAACACAGCAACAACTGCAACAACAACCGCCACAACGACAACAACCACGTACCTGCAAATCGAACAGCAGCTCAGCGAGCTGGCAGCCATTGATGAGGACGACGATGAGAATATGGCCAGCCTGCTGGGCAGCAACATCAGCAACATAAGCATCAGCAACAGCAGCAACAACTGCAACAACAGCAACAACAACAACAACAACAACAGCAGCAGCAGCAGCAATAGATCGCATCTACCACCCGCACAGATACTGGCAAATCAGCCGATCATTGTGAAGATTGAGCCAACGCAGGCCTTTCACATCATTGATGAGGGAGATACGCGTGTGCTCAGCCTGCCGCTGAACGATGCCGACAAGCTGGGCGCCAGCTGGATAGATCTCAAGGATATTGCGGGCCTGCAGACGGGCAGCGGTGCCACATTGCTGGACGTCTGCTTTGAGACGACCGAGGTGGAGGAGGAGGTGGAGGGTGCAACGATTGTGGCCAGCGCATCGCCAGAGGCGCAACATCAGCAGCAGCAGCAGCAGCTGCATGAGGAGGCGCAACTGGCAGAGCCGGCGCGCAAGCGTTTGGCGCTAGCAGCGCCACACCAGCAACAGCAGCAGCAGCAGCAGAAATTTATGTCAGAGCCACCGGCGCTGGCTCGCTCGAGCAGCTTTGGCAGCCTGGGCAGCTTTAGCAGCCTGAGCAGCATTAGCGGCGTTTGCAAGCACATTGCCAGCAGTGAGACCAGCACCAGCACCAGCAGCAGCAGCAGCAACAACAACAACAACAACAACAGCACTGGCAACAGTAACAATCGCAAGTCGACCACGCCCAATGAGAGGCTCAGGCATCGAGAAAGAACTCCACCGCCACTGCTGCCCACACAGAAGCCAGCCACAGCCACAGCCACAACCACAAAATCAGCATCAGCATCAGCAACAATAACAACAACAGCAACAGCAACCGCGACAGCAACAGCAACCACAGCAGCAGCAGCATCAACAACAGCAACCACTGCAGCAGCAGCACGCGACAGAGATAGGGAGAGAGACAGAGAAAGAGACAGAGATAGAGACAGCAGCAGCAGCAATGGAGCTATGACAGGTCAGTATTCATATTCAGCTATACAGTGAAACCTGCTCAGCATGCACAATGCCACTTTGTAGATCTGTGGAGTGAAACGCTCTTTGAGATTGCCAACTTTTGAATATTTGTAAAATGATATCAAGAAACTTATGAGATTTATCAGTTAATTTAATAGATACGATTAAAAAATAAAACTTTCAGCAAACTTTTTATATTGAAAATATGATTTTTAGAAAAAAATTAAAGGAATTGCAGATCCTTTAAACTATTTTCCACATTTCTACAAGGTCCTCTTTGATGTTTGATCCGTAATACGATTTTTATTGACTTTTTTGCTACACCAAGTAAAAGTTAAGCCATGAAAAAATAACTTTTTTGGGGACATATTTTTTAAGAGTGTCTGGTTGCTGCTTTGTAGAAATGACCATTTAAATATTTATAAATTATTGAATTTTGAATATTAAATTCAATAAAATCGTATACACAAAACAGGCAACTTAAAGTTGGCTTTCATTGATTAAAAAATATTTATTTGTGGTCTGATAAACCGAATTAGGGAAAGTCAGTTAATTAATTCAATATTTAATATTGAATATATAATCAAATATGGTTAATTAATTTGCAAGCTAATTAATTTTGAATATTTAATTCTTAAATATATGTGTGTCTCAGACCAACTTGGTATCCGTTTTTATATTAAATAATTTTGTGCAAAACAATTAAAAAGAATTCGCATTTATAATTTATGGTTTACGGGAAACTCGAGTTAAATAATATAGAATTAACCAAAGTTGCTCCACATATGATTAATACATTTAATTACAAGTAATGGCCAAGTTTTTGCAAGTCTCCTTCGGTTTCTGGGGCGTTCTTCTTACCTATTTTGAACTATTTTAGTCGACTTAGCTTTGGACACATTTTAGAGGACAGTTTAACAATTGTTCAACAAACATATGAAAAATTAAATAAAAATAAATCCATAAAAATAAATCTATAAAAATAAATCTATAAAAATAAATCTATAAAAATAAATCTATAAAAATACAACCTATAATATAAGTAGGAGTAATTAATATATAGTATAGAAGTAATTAAAAAATTGTATAGATAATTAAGAATGATTATGGGGTCGAGATGCACGTCTGATTTCTTGTGAATAACATTATTAGATTTATTGGATTAATAGTTGTAGCTTCGAGTTTTTACTATATCTGAGAGAGTGGGAGATAAGGCAGTGAGACATGCAAATGATGGCATTGCGCAAGCCAACCAGCCAGCTTGGACCACAATTAACGCGGCTCACACAGCGTCTTCTGGCATCAGTCAGCAACTGGCAACCAGTAACCAGTAACATCAACAACAACAACAAGAACAACAACAGCAGTAACAGGTGTATGTGCGTGTGTTTTTACACACCCCATGCTAAAGAATTTCAATTTACACGAGTCGATTTATTGGCTATTCACCTCTTGTGGCAGCCACAGGCAACAGCAACAGCAACAGCTAAAGCCAAACTTAAGCCACAACAACAGCAACACAAACAGCAACAGCAACAGCAGCAGCAGCAGCAACTACAGCTACAGCGCTCGACTGCGGCTGTGTCCCACTTTCCATAGACGACGTCGGTTGCAGCAGTAAATACAAATAAAAAAAAAGCAAAAACAAAATAAAAGACAAACGAATAGAATAACAAGTAAGAGTGTTCTAGTCGAGCGTGCTCGACTCAGAGATACCCTACTCTACAATCGTAGCTAGAGCAGACTGCATCAAAAATTGGCAACTATGGCAACTGCTATGTTATTATCCTGATTGCAATTTACCTCGCATTTCCTAAATTCGAATTCTTAACTTATGTTACTTATAATATATATTATTTATTATATATTATTTAAATTAATATTATTTATTTATTATTATATTTATCTTTGCGAAATGAATAGTAAAACAATTATTTAAAATATATGACAGGCTAACAAATAGTATTATTTAAAAAATATTTAATTTCTAATTTGCTTTCATTATATTATTATTTTTTATTAATATTTAAAATCTATGACAGGCTAAACAAATTGTATTAAATAAAAAATATTTAATTTCTAATTTGCTTTCAACATCAAATTGAAAGAAAATAAATCAATTTATTTAAATTGCAATAGTATTTAAATTATTTGAAATATCGGTTGATATTGCCATACTTTTCACAACATCGATGCGAAATTGTTCAGAATGTTTTAGCCATATACGAAAATATTTGCGGGCAACATGCTTAGCAGTCTTTTAGGAACGCAAGAAATGTTGATAATCGATTCGGGCTATAACTTCTATAGTCTATATACACGTTATGGAGTCGGAGATGCCTTAACCTGCCTGTTGCATACACTAGCCCCATTTCGTGTTAGCCTCCCTACACATTTATAATGTGTCCAGGGTATACAAAAAAAAAAAAAAAAATCGGAAAAAAAAAACATGTTTTGACATACTAAATAAGCCGCAAGTCGCTTGGCGAGCTGTGAGCTGTGCGCTGTGCGCTTGGCGATGCTAGGCGCAGGGGGAGAGTTGGGGGGTGGGGAAGTGTTCTTTATCATTAGGTTCTGTTAGTTTGTGCGATTCTTGCTGCTTCGACACATTCGCTTTACGGCTCTTTGACTCACTTGCGGCACAAATGAGCCACACACCACCAGCTATTCCTCGCAGCTCCCCTCGTCTTGTGACTACTTTGGCAGTCAAGTCACAGTTGTGGGCACTTGTTCATCGCTCAGTTTGTTCCACACACATTCTTGGCTCATAGTTTTTACCGTAGCACGAACCTTAGCGGTAAAAGCCTCAGCTACAAACTATACAGTTAGCTGAATAAAGTCTAAGCACACACACACACACACGCACACACACACGCATACACTCAGCTAGCTAGCTAGCTAGCTAGCCATAGATACATTGAGTCGATTACAATAGAACGCTGAGTGAACAGCAATTCTTCACAATGGTAATGAGCTGGCAAAGCGGAGGCTATCTGTGGCTGTTATTTGTACACTCAGCAAAAAGATACACCTGCATTTTAGAGAATCGCCCTTCTTCTAAATCAATTAACATTTCTAAAACAGTAGTTGGTATTTTGAAAAACAGAGATTTTCCATTTTGAATTCCACACCACATTTTTAGAAAATTAAAAAAAAAAATACATCTAATTTCGAGGGTTATTTTTATATGTGTACACATAACTCTAAAATTTATTGTTTCTTTTATTATTATCAAGCATTGGTATTTTAATATTTTTCACACACAAACATAATTTAAATTTCAAATATATCTAAAAATTGGATAACTTTGGAAATAATTTCTATTATTAAAAAAAATATTTCTGAAAAATAGAAAAAATTTTATTCTAAATTTAGACTAGCATTTCTTAATATTTAATTTTTTTTGTATATTTTAAAATTACATTTTTCTAGTTGTCAGGGTGATTGTTTTTCTGAGTGTATCTATATCTAAGCTTGAAATTTATTTGGCTGCTCGAGGCGAACGCAGTTGTCAGTTTTGATGTCTACAAATGAATCGCCAAAGCAGGAGCAGTCGCCTCGGGCGCATGGGCGTAACTCGTAACTGTCTAAAAAGGGGTTTCATTCTTAACAAGAGTGAGAGAGAGAGCGAGAGAGAGGGAGAGAGAGAGAGAGAGAGAGAGAGAGAGAGAGAGAGAGAGAGATAGATTAAGAGGAGCCCCAAACAAAGATTGATCTACATTTAGTTTACTTGTGCCTGGCTTTTGTTGATATGCTGCCACTCGAGGCGTTTGCTTTGGCCCAACTCTGCCGCTCATTAGCCTCTAAACTGAACACTTATGTCAATTGATGATTGATGAGTTGCATTTTGAATGTTGATCGTTGATTATTGATCGATAACTAAACTAACGGTTCTGGGGAAGTCAGCAGCTACATCAGTCAACAGTTCTTATTTCCAAATTGTATTAATGGTCTTGTCTTACAAATAAATGCACATAAATGTTTTCCAAATAATATAAATATTTTAATAAAGTTAAAGTTACCATCAATTTAAAGACATTCACTGCATTATTTCATTATTCACTGAATTTGAACGATTTTTACCATCGTGATTTGTCTTCAGGGAGCTTTAAACTGAAACTAATCTAATTTTGCTCTAAGGTAAAATCTTTGGAAATGTTTGTATTTGATGGTAATAATTAACAGCAACATAGCGCTAAAGT
The DNA here is from genome assembly GCA_035041615.1 of Drosophila anomalipes. NCBI lineage: Eukaryota > Metazoa > Arthropoda > Insecta > Diptera > Drosophilidae > Drosophila > Drosophila anomalipes. The sequence goes on from JAWNKZ010000041.1 coordinate 271,083, forward strand.
TAACGGTTAACTGTTAATAATTTCACAGTTTTAATCTAAAACGATTAAGATAACGATAAATTAAGAATCCAAATCTTTACATTATTTATAACGCAGCTTTTCGGTTGTTCTTAAAAGAAATAATAAAATCAATATAACATTTGATGTGTCATTATTCGATTTTTTTTTCCACTGCTTAAAGTTGCCAAGCTCGATTTTAGGATATGCGTTTTGCACAAAATGTAGAGCAGTAGACGCATTAATAATCCCAATAAATTTGGCAAGGAAATAGCAATAAAATCAAATGAATCGATTATGGCTTTTTGAATAACATGCAGATGCTTATGGCCAAGTAACTAACCAACTTAGTAGGTAAACTAGCTAAACGAGCTAAACATTTGTTTGCAGCCACAAGATTCGACCCTGAAGTTGGCCATTGGTACCCAAAAATTTAAAAAAAATTTGAAAAAAAATAGAAAAAAATAAACAGAGAAGCGCATTACACAAGACAAAACCCATGACGAGAGTTGTGGATAACGAGTTACGATGTTTCAACCGAACGCACTATCACTTTTGCGAATACATATGCATATATATATATATACATATACATACACTCAGCAAAAAAAAATTGCCTCGAATTTAAGAAAATTGCAGCAGTAAATAAATAATTATAAAATGCAAATCAATATAAAATATAAACCAGCCCCAGTCGGAAATTAGTAGTAGGAAAAATTAAGTAAATGAATAAAACTCGCCATATTTTATCTCGTTGTTATAATATTCTATATAAGTATACACATCAAATCTAAGGTTGTGTTTTCTTTAAAAACCAGTGATTTACTTTTCTTAATAGCTTTAAAAAACATAATGTGCCTCAGCTCCAGTTTTTGGTTGTATTCAATTTGCGCAGATATTTTTTATAGGCTTCCCTTGTTATTTAATTATTATTAGACTTTGGAATTTTATGATTTGATTTATTCAAAAATTATACAAAGTTTTTAAATTCATATATTGTAATTTGAATGGCCTAAAATTACATTAATAGATTTTTAAGTTAACACATTATTTGTACTAACAATTGGAGTCCTGCATTTTTTTCTCTTTATGCCCTTCTAAAATATATATTTCTTAATAATGGAAAATGTTTCTGAAAAATTGAAAAAAGACTTTCTAATTTTAAGAAACTTTTTATAAATATTTTTTTTTTTTGTATATTTTATTTTAGAAATTGTTTCTCAGTTTTTTTAACTTAGAGCGATTTTCTAAATTTAAGGCAATTGTTTTTTTTCGCGTGTACATATTGTTATATCTGTATCTATCGCATGATCGCATAGATGTCCCCCATTGTTGTTGGTACATATTACTTATGCATATGATTTGGCGATGGGTTCATTATAATTTCAGTCAAACAACGTTTGCATTTCATGCATGAATCTCCCGATGTCGACCCCCCCAAGAGGCCATGTAACTCATCTATCCGTCCGTCTGTCCGTCCGTCCGTCCATTAGCCAGCTCCGCATGAGGTTTCTTTCCAATCGACCGTAGCAGTTTCATTATCATATTTACGTTTGATTTTTGTATTTTTGTATTTTTTTTTTGCACACGTGTTATTTTTTTTTGCCAATCTTTATAGTTGATGAAGATTTCGTAATATGGAGTTTGATTTTTTTTTTTTTTGTGTTTCATTTATTTGTTTCGTTTATGCAAAGTTTATGCTATCCCATAACATAATAAATTTGCGTGTGTGTGTTTGTGTGTGTGTCCGTGTTGCGGCAGAGTTAATTGTATGTATTACAACAATAACAAGACATAAATTAGCAACAATAAATATTAATTTATTAAGTTTAGCTACAACATTTTTGTTGTTAGACTGCGTTTCGAATTTTGCAAACCGAAAGTGGCTTGCAACATTTGCAACTTTTTTTTTAATACTTAGGTTGACTTGATTTGAAATTGTGTTTTTTTTTCTTTTTCTTTTTATACCTCCTTTAACAAATTTCAATATTATAGTATTTATGAACATATTTTTACAATGGCTCTGTTTGCTGAACTTTGACTCTGGTTTACCTTGAGAGCTGCTCTGTTTTCACCAATGCTTTTTACTTTTTGCCATTTTTCGGGGTTTTTTTTTTTATTATTTATTTGTAAGCTTTCAACATTTTTGAAATTCATTTTATTTTTAAATTTTATATTTTAACTGATGCTTGGTTAAGCAACATCTTCACAAATATTAAGCAAAGCCATTGAAAAGTCATTAGTGGATTTGATACATTTAACTTGTAAGTGGATCGATTTCGTTAAAATATATATATATATATCTATCTATATATATTTAAACTATTTTTTTGTTAAATTTAACTTGTTTAAATTTAACTTGTTTAAATTTATGGAATGCAATTTTTAAGCTGGTTTTTATGGGCTATTTATATATAAGCATTAAACTTCGTATTCAATTTAATTGAGAGGTGCGAACAAGTCTACAATAATTAAATGTGTATCTAAAAAAATGTCCCCTTCGCACTTTAATTGCATTTATAAATATATAATTTTAGTTGGAGTTATTTTCATATAAATATTTTATAAAAATAAAATATATCGAAAGAATTGAAGTATTGAGCCATATTGCAAAATAAAATTCTGAGGGTTTTCAATTCAAATTATTAAATAATAAATATCAACTTGGCTAAGACTAAACTTTTAAGCTGATCCAATTAAACACAACCAAGTCCTATTCATAAGCAGCATGGGAATGTCGCATATGTTATCATATATATGTATTTGTATCTGGATGTACAAAATGCATTTATGCGCAATTTGCAGAGCCATTAGAAACAATTTTCATGCATAAGTGAGTCGTTGAGGAAAGTAAGCTAAAAGTGTAATTAAATGCCGCACTCAGGATAAAGGAAGCAAAGGAACAAATGGACAAACAATGTGGCCCAGGCAGACACGTTCAGACAGACACAGACAGCGGCCAACGCGACAGAGAGAGAGCGATAGAGACAGAGAGAGAGAAAGAGAAGTCGACTGCAATGCACACAGTTTGGCCTAAAAAGCAATTGACCTGCTAATTGGGAATTTCAAATGGAAATGACAGTAGTCGTCGCAGTCGCCGTCGCCGTTGCCGTCGTCGTCGCCGTCGCAGTAGCATCCGCAGTCGCAGTCGCAGCGAAGCGCAGTACAAAAAGGAAATGAACGAAAATCGGCAACAACAAAAAACAAACAACAGCAACAACAGCGACAACAACAGCAACAACAGCGACAACAACAACAGCGACAACAACAACAGCGACAACAAAAAGTGCTGTAATAGTAATATGGCACACAGCTTTTTCCGCCTGCAGCAAAGCTTTGATTAATGAAGAGAGAGAGAGAGAGAGTCGCTCTTTCTAAGAGCGGCGATAACAGCTGATTAGTAAAAAGCGCGCGCTGCTCACTCTTACGCGACACACACACACACACAGACGCTCTTCACATAGAAAAGCGCCAGTGGAGCGGTTGCCATAGCGAATGAACAGCATAAAGCGTAATGCTGAAAAAAATTGAAGAAGTCATCGGCACAGAGACACATATACCCACTCAGCAAGCAGCGCTGCCAGCGTCGCCGTCGTCATCAACAGTGGTGCTGGTGTGCTTTGCGAGGCGATGGGGATGTGGGGGGGAGGGGGAGCCCTGACTATACTTTTTTTTTGTTTTTGCTGAGCGCAACGTGGCTGGCTCGCCTCGCTCTTTGGCGCGCGCGCTCTCTCTTTGTGCCTGTGTGAGTGTATGAGTGTGTGTGAGTGTGTGTGTGTGTGTGTGTGAGTTGCTGCCACACTGTGAGGCCGCAATGCGGCGCGCCACTTGGACAACGAACTCGATAACATTTTGAGGCAGTCTTCAGCTACACTTCGTATTGAGCGTATCGCGGCGGCGGTGGTTACGATGCGTTGCGCGTTGTATCTTTATTATTAATTATTTGTTGTTGTTGTTTATACTTATTGTATATGATTTGTGTGTGTGTGTTTGTGTGTCTCTCTCTCGGTGTATGCGTTTTTTCCAACAGTTATACGCGCGTCTCTCGCTCCGCTCCACAGTGCGTGCGTGTGTCTAAAAATTGGATGTGTGCAGCAGCAGCAGCAGCAGCAGTAGCAGCAGCAGCAGCAAATGCAACAACAGCAACAACAGCAACAAAAGCAACAGCAACAAATTTAAATATCGCAACATGCCTGGCTAATTTGCCATTTGGCATCTGTGAAGTTGTTTCGGTTTCAGCTGTAAAAATCAAAAATCAACCAACAAAATATATAAAAATCCAAATAAAAAAGAAATTAAAAAATCAGATATATATGTATATGTAAAAAAGTGCATTCAAATTCCAAATCGTGCCTAACTGCAGCAAATGCAACTGCCTGCAAATCGCTGCAGCGACATCGTGATGCGGCAACAAAAACAACAACAACAAAAACAACAACAACAACAGCAACAACGACTAAAACAACTGCAACAATTGCAACAACAGCAACAACAAAACGGAAGTGCAAGTGACGTAATTTATTGGTACAGACTCCAAAAACCAACAACAAAAAATACGCTTTTGGAGCAGCTGAGAATGCAAACGCCCCAACTCCCCCACCTCCCCTCCATCCCCCTCCCGCCACACACACACTGCAACATAACACAAATTGTGTTATACAATAAATTAGTGCCTGTGCGTGTGTGTGTGTGTGTGTGCCACAGTGTGTGTGTGTGTGAGTGTGTGCATCAAGCCAAAAAGGATAATTTATAAATCTAGAGATATATCTATATATCTATATGCTGGATTATACAAATCATGAAAATCGGCCACACAAATTGGATTATTTATTGGATCATTTATGCGGATTATGGATAACAGACCAATTATCATCATCTTAATTATATATATATATATATATATATATATTTGTTCTTGAGTTGTCAGAGTTCGATTTGGATACATTTCTCATTACATATTTAGAATTTATTTAAATTTTGGAATAAATCTTAGACGATGCAGTGCAGCAGATTTGATTTACTGTTGTAATCATAATACATATTATTACAGTTACCAACTTCTAAAGTTCTTCAACTTTAACTGTTATAATTGGTATTGTTACTTTGCCAATTTCCAAAGTTCTTCAACTTTAGGCTTTATCTTTGTCCAATCAGTTTTTTATTATCTTAGCTTGCCTTTCATTTACTGTTATAATCATTATTATTAGAGCAACCAACATCCAAAGTTCCTCAACTTCACATTTATCTTTGCCGAACCAATTTTTCTACATTTTTCTCTGCTCGCATTTGTTTTACTAATATAATCATTAGCATTACAGTTACCCCTTCAATTCAATTTACAATTTCTTAAGTTATTCAACTTGATCCTTGTACAATATTCGCTTTATCTTTGCAAATTTTTAACTTATCTTATCTTACAATGCAAATGCCATTAAATTTTGTATTCATAAAATCCACATTCATTTAAATTGGAATTACGAGTTATACTTTCCAATTTCTCGTTGTGATCAGCAGTCTTGAATATTATTCCAGTCATGGCCAATGCCAATCAAAAATATATATTTTTTGTTGTTTTTTGTAACACTTCAAATATCAGAAGTAAATCCCTGTTCGTTTAGTTAAAATAAAAACTTATCTTAATTCAGAATATGTATTTATGAGATTAGTTTAGTCAAATATTATCGATATTATTACTATGACAGCAACTTCAATTTCCACGATTATCTTGATTTTGGCAACAACTGTCAAATCTGAGTTTGAAAACTAATCTAAAGGTTAAAATTCGATAATTATTCATTACTTTTGTCTCTTCTTAAGAAGAAGAAGTAAAAAACTATAAGTTGGATTTATATTCAAAATTTCAAATGTATATTTTTATATATTTTTGAATGGTTCAAATTTGAGGATTACTCATTGCTTTTGGCTCTTTTTGAAATTTTTGAAATGTAAATGAAAAATTTTGATTCAGATTTATATTCAATAATATTATATTTTTTGGTGTTTGCTGGAGAATTTACTTAAGTAGACCCACTTCTAGCAAGATATTAACTGGACTGCATATCTTCTTCTTCCTCTGCTTGTTTTTACATATTCTTCGTCTTCTTCGTCTTCTCTGCGCGTGCTTTGCTGTCATCATCATCATCAGCCAAAACTGACAGTTAAAAGTTCACAGCAATAATCTTTCATAATGCAGCTACATTGTTTCTTCTGTCCAATACCAATTTCAACCACCCCAAAAAAAAAAAAAAACAAAACAAAACAATGCAAATTGTTGCCCATTGTGCCCAGTTATGATTATCTGTCATTGTTGCTGCTGCTGCTGCTGTTGCTGTTGCTGTTGTTTTTGGCTTGTGATTATAATAGTAGACAGTTTCTTAGCCAAAGAAGACTGCCAAGCATTAGCCAGTAGGCAGTAGGCAATAGGCAGTAAACAGTTAACAACAGTTAGCTCAACTCCCCAGTAAGTCACCCAGTCGGCTCAGCTCAGTTCAGTTGAGTTCAGTTCAGTTGAGTTCAGAGCACCTAAAGCAGCAGCAGCAGCAGCAGTAGCAGTAGCAGCAGCAGTGCTCTGTCCTCTGTCCCTGTCTTCTGTCTCTGTCTACAACGCCCACAACCCACCATTCACATCATTTCTCTCTGTCTCTATCTCTCTCTCTCTCTCTTTCGCTCGCTACCTTTTTGCTCAGCGCCAACTGTTTGCATTACCGTTAGTAGAACAACATTGCTAAGCACACACTCTATGTGTCGTGTCGTCTATAAGTGTGCCAGAGAGCCACCCCAGACTGGGTGAACAAAAAAAAAAAAAGACATAAAATAAAAGCCTAGCAGCGACAGCGACAGCAACAGCGACAGCGACAGAGGCAGCGCCAATGCTATGCTATGCTATGCATGTCTATATATGTGTGTGTGTGTGTAGAGCTCTAGCATAGGTCATTGGTCTTTTTCGGCGTCAACGTACTGCGACAGCGGGGCAGCGACGCCAGCAGCGACGCTAGGCAGTCAGCATGTAACTTTGTCGTCAGTTCTTGCCGTTATTACTGTTGTTGTTGTTGTTGGCGCTCTGCTGCCGCCTCCCTTTTTCGGGCTTGACCGGCTTAGTACCGTTAGTAAGTTCGTTGTCGTTCGTGTGCGCTCGCTGTGAGAGAATTTTTGAATTGTGTGCCTTTGCTCTTGTTGTTTTTGTAGTTGTTGTTCTTGTTGTTGTTGTTGCTATTCATTTTCATTTTCTTTTCAGTTTATTTGACGCTTGCGCTGCGCTTCCCACTGTTTCCGACTGCGACGCTTTTCTATATGTAAATTTCTCCATTACAACAATAGCAGAAAGAAAAAAAATGAAAAATGCTGGCGCTGCTTTAGTTACAGTTGTTCTTGCTGTTCTTGCTTTGGTTGTTGTTGTTGTTGTCGCTGCTGGCACAATTTCTGTTGTTGTCGCTTTGGTGACGCCAACAACAACAACAACAACAAGAATATATTGCTGGTGACGTATTTGCATGTCTGCGTTTTGCCTGCTTCTTCTTCTTCTTCTTCGTTCTTTCTGCTCGGCTTCCGCATTTCGAGTTCCAATAAACTAACCCCGCAGGGCTCCAACCCTAAACTAACTAACCCCTCATCCCTAAGCAGCACTCCCGCACCCTCGCATTAAATAGAAACAGAAATAGAAAAAAGAATAATAATAGATTATACAGTGGTCGCTCGCCCGTTAGAATTGTCCACCAATTAGGGTATCAATTATAAATGCATTAATGCTTTTCAATCAAAACTGAAATCGAACCCTCAATCATATCTAAATTTATTTGTATTTTTTAGAGAAATGTTAAATTTTGTATTAGTTGGAGAGTATAACTTTCGAGCACTCAATTAAATGAGTTCAAACTTATTATTACAAACAATAACTGAAGAGCTTTTACTATGCAATTAGTTGTATTAATTATTATTCATTAAATTCAACTGATAATATAATTATTAGTTTTTGCTTTTGTTGCGTGGAGAAATAGTAATTCAAATTCTCCAATTATTTGCTCTTTAAAGTTACATCTGCAAGCGAAGAGTTCTAGTTGCTGAGCGAGCACTGTATTTCAATTTGTTTATGCCGGCAAACGCTGAAGCTTTAGGTCATAGAACTTTTTTCAGTGTTTACAAGCACACACACACACGCACACATGAACGCCCGCTCTCCCTCTCTCTCTCACACACGCACACACGTACGTGGCGAGCTTTCGTTGTGAGATTTATGGGTTGTCGTCGTTGTTGTTTTCTGCTGTTGCTTCGTAAACTGCATTTCATGTTCGTCGTTCTGCAGGCGGGCGCGCCTTGTCTGACAGCGTTGCTACCCCACCCCACCCCACCACACCCCACACCACACCAGAACAGCAGAACACCCTCCACCCACCTCCACCCCCCGCCCCCAACCCTAAACCCCACCCACAGACTCATGTTATATTATGACTAGTCGGGCCCCCCAACTGTTTTGGCTGTCTAGCACCCTTAAATCTCATTTCTATATCGATTTTTCATGTTACATTCTCATGCATTTGCCTTGCTCGGAGTTGTTGTTGTTTTACTTTTTTCTATTTTTTTTTTTTGGGTTTGGTTTTTTTGGAGTTGCGGCCCAGTTTTCATGTCCTGTTTCATGTTGGCTTGTTTGATGCTTAAAGGCACATTCACAATTATTGGAAAAATTCAATCACACACACACACAACCACACACACTGGTTGGAGTTGGCAAGTGTTGGATATATATTTCAGATAATAATTTGTTTGCTAAAAATTCGCAGGCTAGTTGCCACGCCCACTAAATGAACAATATGCTGAATGCCATGCATTGGCCATGGCTAACAACGCGTAGCAAAAGCATTTATATAACGGGCCAAACCATTTTATACATCAAAGTGTTTAAATAAACAACAAATACAGCAACAACAACAACAATAAATAATAAATAATAAATAATAATAGAAAATAAACCTTTATAAAATAATAATTATTAAACGAAATTCATTGGAAATGCTGTTTTGAAGAATGCGCCTAAATGTCTTCCGGAATTAATTGTCGTGAAATTTTCGTATTTTTGGAAATTTTGATTTGGAATCAAACAAAACAGAGAAATCGACAAAACAATGAGCATAACAACAACACTGGCAACAGTAACAGCAAAGGCACCAGCAGCAGCAGCAACAACACCAGCAACAGCAACAACAACAACAACAGCAACAACGGCAGCAAACAACATCATAAAAATCACGGCAAACGCAGCAACAACAACAGCAACAACAACAACAAAGTCGCAGTGAAAGTGCTAAAAAATCAACAGCAGCAGCAGCAGCAGCAGCAGCAGCAGCAACAAAAACAACAGAAACAAAAGCAGCAGCCCAAAACTTCAATAAGCAACAGCAACAACAATTTAAAATTGCACAGCCCACAAAATTTGCATGTTCTGCAAAAGGGCTAAAAACAAACAAACAAACAAACAAACAAAACTTATTAAACCAAGTAAAAATCGTAAAGAGAATTCAAAAATCGCTTTAAAGCTTACAAAATAATTATTAATAATAATTAATAATAAAAAATAAAAAAACAACAACATTTCTATATAAATATATACGCGAACAAGTGTCTTATTAAATAGTTAAATAGTATACAACAATAAAACAACATTAACCACAAAAAATATTAAAGAAGAAGAAGAAGAAGAAGAAGAAGAAGAATACAACACACACAGAAGTTTTAGTACCTACAGGCCTGAAGACAACGTTAGAACTATATATACACACAAACCATATATAGCATATATATATATATATATATATATACATACAATACATATACATATATATATATATATAGTGAAATAGATATTGGCAAGAGCAGAGCAAAAACAGCGCTAAAAACACGCCCCCTGCCCCCCCACTGTGATATTAGTAATTTCACATATAAAACAAAAACAAAAACCGAAACAAAAAACAACAAACAAAACAACAAAAAGGAAACTCTTCAAAGTGCAATAAATGTAAACCAGAAAATAATAATAATAATAAAAAAAAAAAGATTCCAAATTGTAATACACTCCCCCCCAAAATCCCCCCCATCTGGTTGCGGGCGAGAAACAAATCTACGCAACAAAATTTAAGTGCAGCTCTAAAAAAAAAATTCAAATTGCAATAAAGATATTAAGAAAAGCGTTTGTTTAAAAACAACATAAATCAAAGCTAAAAAAAAAAGAAAGAAAACAAAACAAATCAATTGCTGCAACAATTGTATATACAATATTACAATTAAGTTAACAGCACACCTATATACACACACACACACACACAGCACACACACACAGCGCACACACACACAACACTGGCTATGTAGTGGCTCGCAAGTGAGTTTTTGGCGTGTGTGTGTGTGAGAGTGGGTTTCTTCTACATTTACACTAATTACAAAATTGAACAATAAATAAATAATAAGCCACAACAAAAAGAAGAAGAAGAAAAAAAAACAATCAACAATCATAAAGTTTTGGTGGCGAGCGCTTCGACCTGTTTTAATTATGTATACGCAACGTATGTTTGACATGTGGAGCAGCGTCACTTCAAAACTGGAAGCACACGCCAATAACCTGGGTCAAAGCAACGTCCAATCGCCTGCGGCACAAAACAATTCAAGCGGTTCAATCAAAGGTAACAATAATGCTCCTCCCCACCTGATAACCCATAATACATCGATGTGCATTGCATAAAAAATGCCATTTATAATTAGTATTAATTTTGAGGCAATGTTATCAAGTTTAAGCGATCTGTTTTTCCCCACTTCAACTCTTAAGCATTGCTTTGAATAAACTGTACTTGTATGTTGTAAGCAGCTCTTTCCAAAGGTGCAGGTCATTAATTAATAAATATAAATAAATTAATAAATATATTTTATTTAGCAAAAAAATATACAAAAAGTGCAAATTAAATTATGTAAAATATAAGTAAAAGCAAAACTTAATTTGTATGTTTTTAACTTTAAATGAAAAAATAAGAGGGGTTTTTGACTTGCAAAATCAATTCAGTATTGAACCGGATTCGAAATATTTCATTGCATATCAAACGTATGAAGGAAGTATAAAGAAAAAATTAATAAAATAAAATGGTGACATTTTTATACACATTAATGATGACTCACTTAAATGACACTTGACCTGAGCCAATTCATTTTCTGTTTAAATTTTAACTAATTATTGTAGTTATTTATTTTAAATTAAAAACACAAAACGAACTACTTTTTTATGCAGTAGTTAGAAATTTGTATAAAAAATTATACAATTCGAATTATTTCTGAAATAAACCGGAAACTGCCAATTTGCTAGGCATCATTTGTTCTTTTCAAAACTCAAAGAACTTAATGCTTACTTACTTACTTACTTACTAAATCTTGAACCAAAATTCTGGATGCAGAATGCCTAAAACTAGATTCCCGAAACGAACCCAAGGATAAAGTTCTGCCTCGAATTGTGAACCAAATTGCTGGCCAAATTTGATAGACTCTGTTGACTATTTAAATGGTTTCTTATATATATTTGTTATATGCGTAAATGATATTATTTTAAATATGTATATAATAACTATAGTTTTGAGCGGTCATTTTGTGTTTCTAAAATGTTTTTAAGCAACTGAAAAACTTGGTAGTTTCCAGTTAGTTGCCAATTCATTAGCTGAAGACCTTGGCCATGACTTATTATAAATTTAGAATTGGTTTACTTTAAATTGCAGAAAGAAATCAGTGAAGCTGCTTTTTGACAGTTTTATAAGTTAATTAGTCAGTTGGTCTGTCAGTTAGTCGGTTAGCTGGTCGCTGGGTTTGTGTGGCTTGTTGGTTGACTGGCTGGCTGGCTGGCTTGGTCAGCTTGGTCAGCTTGGTTAGCTGATTGGCCAGTGGCGAAGTAAATTAAGCTGCTGCCGCGTCCGCTGTTGGCAGTGAAAGTCACTTGAGACTGAGACTTGGCGAGTTGAGTTTCTCAAGCGGAATTATTGTAGGGAAATCCATGAAATTCGTAAATGAAGAAAGACGCAACACAGCAACAGCAATAGCAACAGCAACATATATTCATTACGAAACACAAGCCATCTCCCTCTCTCTTTTCTTCTTCCTCTCTCTCTCTCTCTCTCTGCATATATCTCCTTCTCTGTTTGTATGTGTTTGCATTTACAATTAAACTAATTCGACATGGCAATCAATTTGCTGACTGGTCACCTCACCAATAAGCCTACAATAAAAGACACCCTTTTCACATAGCTGAATCACACACAAACACACACACACACACGCACACACACACATGATTACATTTGTAATACACACACACACACACTCACACACACACACACACACTCAAAAAGCAACTTGCAAATTAAAATTCGCGAACCAACAATAAAAAGCGATATTGTAATGCCAAAAAAATGTGTTTTTCTTTTCATTTTTTTTTTTTAATTTTTTTGGCTGCAAATAAATTTATATAAATATATGAATTGGTATAATATATATAGATACATATATATATACATAAACAATTTTTATGGCTACGTATTGTGTGCGTGTGTGTTTGTATTTAAAAAAAAAAAAAAAAAAAATTGGCAGTTTTTCTTTTTCTTTATTTGGTTGATGTTTTTATTGTATTGTATTTTACACGATGCTTTCGATTGCGTTGGCAAATTGAGTTTATTTTTAGCTCAATGCTTATAATGCCCAATATCTATATGATTACATATGTATGCTTTCATATGTATATATGCGTATATATAATATTGAATATTGTATAAGAATTAGTGCAATTATTGCAGAAACTAATGCCAACAAACACCTCCTCAGCTCGACTCAACCCGACTCGACTCGATTTGCTTCGTCGCTCGCTCTTATCTGCTTTGGGGCCAGAACTTTGCGTTCTTTGACCTCTTGACGGGGTCAGCGGCCCAAAATGAATAATGAGCATTTGTCAGGCTTTTCGCTTTCGTTGGTTAATGTGTATTTTTTTTTTTTTTTTTCTCGGATTGGGCATATCAACGCCAGGACGCCAGTCATAAATCTTAATCGCCAGACCTCAATCTCGGTGGGTGTTTAACGAGTGAAAAACCTTTAGTCCGGGAAATGGCCAAGAAATGAGCATTTCAACCCCGTTTCCCACACCCCAAATCCGAACGCTAAGTCAATCAAAGCCCCAAAGTTGCGTGCGCTGACCCCAAACAACTGTTATTAGGCATTTTGATGTCCTTATTTAAAAGCGTGTACCAGCTACAAAACATACCAAAAACACATTCCACGGAGTTAATTTTAGCTGCGCACATTTTAACAACTGAAAAATTTAACCAATTTAATTGTAGTTTCCATTTATTTTCCAAACCTTTTCCCATTTCTCAGTGATTACATTTACATGGGATGTTTAACATTGATAAAGAATAAGAACAGCAAAATCCTTAAAGTTAATTTTAGCTAAGCTCATTTTTGTACTGAAAAGGGTACCCAATATTTTATCTATTTGATGTGGACTAAAGAAATTTTAAAAAAATACTAATTAGACTTAAAGGTACACATTAAAATTAAAAGGAAGAAATTAAATTAAAAAAAATGTTTACGTAAAAAGAAGACTAATTAAATATGGAATATTTAAAAAACGTTTTTGCTCTTATTTAATTTGCAAAACTTTTCTTGATTACATTTACATTTACATGTGTTATGTAATATCTTTCTGGAAATTCTAGAATACATTGACTCTATTATTTATTTATTTTTTTCTTAAAATCAAACATTTTGGCTGTGTATTAATCTTATATAAATTATCCTTTCTTTATTATTATTTTCTCAATTTTGGGCTTACACAAATTTAATTTACATGTTAATGTTTGACTCTCAGTTAGTAGTAGAAATATATGAGTAGATTCAGATTATATAGTAATGCAACCAAATGTTTGTAGGTATATATCTATATATGGAATACAAGTTTTTCCAAAATTAATCAATAAACATGTTTTTTATAAGGTTCCGATATGTATGTATATATATGAGAATGTAAGATATAGAAACTTACATTCATATTCTTAACATTTGGCGCTTCCTTTATGAGTCTCCCTTTAAGTTTTCGTGTTAATGGGAACATTAAAAACTAGAAATCAAATTATTTATATTATAAATATATTTTTAAATTTTAAATTAAATTAAATTAATTAAATTTCTTGAAATATCTGTTATTTTTGATAATCATAACATTAACAAATTCGATAAAAAATAAATTTATTCGAGTCGAATTTGTAAAATTTGCAACATACTCAATGAATTTACAAATGTTGATAATGAATTTCGGCTATAGTTTCTACAGTCTCTGAGACAATCAGACAGACGAACGGAATTATCGTTTCAGCCATTGCTGCTGATCAGAATACAATCGGTCTACAAGTAGACTTTAATAATATATAATATAATTCTGATAAACTTAGATTATTTTGCCAGACATGAAGTTTTTCTTGATTTCATTCTAAACATAATTTTATTTGTATTATTTTCTAACTTGCTCTGAAGTAGTCGTCGTTTTTTTCTGCAGTGTATTTTAGTTTTGTTAATGGGAAATGAGAGCTTTTCTGTGACTTGTTTTCACTTCGTTCCCAACCCCAAAAATGTCGAGCGACTAAAAGCCACCAAAAACCCGACACTAAAACTGTTTTTAGCTGCTGCTGCTGCTGCTGCTGCGTGAGTTGCGTGTGCACACGACTTGATGGTGGGTTGACGAGGGGGGAGGGTCGGCTGGGGGATACAAGCTAGGGCAGTGGTAGGAGCTGTGGCAGCTATGGGGTGCGGTGGGGAGCGGTGGGGTGCGGTGGGCTGTTGGGTGCCCTGCAGCAGCGCATGTACAACTCATCGAAATATGTATGTATGCAATTTGCGTTTATGACTTCCGCGACAGCAGCCGCAACAACAAAAGTGCTGGCAACTTTGTTTTATTGAAATTTTCACTTCGAGTTGTCTCGAGTTTTGGCACAAATAAAAAAAAAAAAGCAACAGGCAACTCGTCGCTCGGCATTTGGCACTCGGTACTTCATAAAAATTAAAAAAAATAATAATAAAAAAAAAAAGCGACGACAATAAAATGTGAAACAGAAACAGAAAACAGATAGTACGGTACAAAGTGAAAGAAATGCGGCGTAAACAGAAAGCGGCCAAAAATTTAACAAAATAAAAAAAAAGAAAAAAAGCGAAAGACTCGCTGTCGAAAGTGGCTGGCGATCGCACGTTTCCAGCCCCGCCCCGCGCGGGCTGCCAGCGGGCCCTTGCAGCAAAAAGAAAAAAAGAAGAGAAAAATAAAATATTAAAAGAGCGAAAAACAAAACAAAAAAAAAAAGTCAGTTGTCGTTCAACGTTTTTCTTGTTGTTGACTGCGCTGCGTTTGCTCTTTGCTGCTGCTGCTGTTGCTGCTGCTGCTATTGTTGTCGTTGTTGTTGCTGATTGTGTAGTCTAGGCACACACACACACATATATATACAGACACAGCCTGCAGGTCGTTCCCTGCCACCCACTTCTTCTCTGCATTCATAAAATCTACGCGCGATAGTGCGAACGCCTCACTCCAAACTATAAAGCAGTTCTCTCCCCCTCCCGCTCTCCCTCTCTCTATCTCTCTCTCTCTCTTAGTCGCTTTGTGTGGTGAGCTTCGACAAGCAACGGCACAATACACAATCATCATCAACGTCAACATAGTAAAAGTCTAAAATCGACAAAAAATTTAATTTTCGGCGGTCATTCACCCGAAAAGATCCACACACACACACACACACACAGACACACGCACATAGAAGCACACAGACACAGGCACAGACACAGAGACACGAAAAGCACACAGACAGCCGTCTCTCGCTCAGAGAGTGCGTGAGTTGCGTGAGTGCGTGCACGTATCTATGCGTGTGTGTGTGCGTGTGCGTCTGTGTGAGTGTGAGTGTGTTTGTGGTGAGCGTCTCTCGTTGTTATACGGGAGCGTTGACGCGTCGACGTCATCGCAACGCATATTACAACATGCGAGCGGTCGGCTGAGGGGGTGGCTCGTGGGCGGCATCGGCGGTAGGGTGGGGGAGCTGCAGCAATCGAATTCGCTTTCACACACACACACACACACACACATAGACAAGGCGATGCTTTCTATGGCTTGACGACGCCTCCGCCTGCGCCTCCAGCAACAGCCGCAGCTCAAATTATTATTTACGCACGAATTTATAGAGAGAGAGAGAGAGAGAGAGAGAGAGCGAGAGCGAGTGAAAGAGCTTTGTTGCAAGACAAAGAGCGAGACAGTGGCAGAGCAAGAGAGTTTTTATTAGCTTACAGGGCTTCTGCCATAGGCGCAGAACTCTCAAATACACTGCGTAAAATTGGCGAGATTTTATCTATGAGAATTGATAAACATTTCATAAAATTGCACACTCAAAAAGCACAATAAATTATAAAGAAAGTGCGCTGATTCAACTCTATAAATAATACAGAGAAATTAATAATAATAAAGCAACAGCAAATTACAAAATAAAAAGAAATAATAATTAATTAATTAATTTAACTAAAAGCAGATCAAGAACCAAGTAAATATGCAGCTAGAATATTATTTAAATATCATTTAAAAAATTAAATAAATAAATAATACCAAAGTAAATATGATTAAAAAGGGAAAAATTTAATTTAAAAATATTCTTTCTCCTTTTAAATATACATTTCACTTCTTGATCCATAAGAATCGAATAAGTCACCAGATGTTGAATATTAATATTTATTTTGCTTTATTTCTCTGATGCGAAAAATGAACTTAAAATTGCAGATCTTCAGGAAGAGTTTAAATTCAGTTAACTTTATGAGCACAATTTGTTATATTATTTAATATTGTATATGAATTCCTGAATTTAAGTAAATTATCAGCAGTTCATAACTCACAATTTCTTGCAGTGCACTTGTGCCATTGTTTGCTTTTGTCATTTGACAATTATTGCGTAAATTTGCTCTTGCGCTTTTAATTGTTTAACAAAAAGCTTTAGAAGCCACTTGACTTTCCCGTTCGCCTTTTTGGCCAACATTCGCTGGCCGTTAAGAGGCTAATTTGATTTTCATTAAGACGCCATAGGCACAAATGCCGAAAGTATTTTCGAGGGAAGGCAGTGAATCGCTGGAATCCGTTCGCAAATGGAACAAGTGCGAATTGCCATTATTCTGACAGCTGCTTGTAATGTGTTCCATGTGCCACTGGGGAAACTGTGAAAACAGCGAAAATTCTGCTCCACGCTCCCTCATAAAACATAAACATAAATATATCTATTTTGTTCTTATTGGCATGGAATTTCCAAGTAATATATGGCACAGGCAAATATTCTTAAAAAGTTCGAGTTGTTTGCCGATAAATAGAGCGATTCTGTTTTTGCCGTTGCTGTTGTTGTTGTTGTTGTTGTTGCGGTTTATTGTTTCTGCTTGAGTTCATTAGCTTTTGTCCCACAAACAATTCAGAGACCACATTTGTTTTTATGCCCACTAATAATGGTTTATTGAGAAGTTATACAACTGTACATATATCTATAATGATCATCATCAATATCAGGAATTTATATGCTTTATGGAGTTGGAAATGTTTCCTCTGCTTGTTACACACATAGTCGATTCAACGATTCTTTATTTTATTTATTTATTTAATATAAAATAGAAGCAGTCCAAAAATAAAAATTCTTAAAAATAAATATTAGATTTAAAATTAAAGTTACAAATTAATTAATTACAATCAAAAACGTGTAATTCCAAATGAAAAAAGATAATGGATAATATAAATAATAATAATAATATTATTAATATTTAAAATTACAGTTTATAAATAATAATAAATAAATATACAACTAAAAGTGAACAATGAAATTTAAATTTAAATAATTAAAGTATATATATATAAATAAGACCAATATGACCAAAAATTGTGAAATATCAGTAGGTGAGTAATAGGGAAAGTAAAAGGTTGAACGGGGAAAGTTTTTACTGTAAAAGATGAGGACTAGGAGAGCAAATAAATAATATATATAATAATTAGTAGCCATAATTAAATATATTCTCACATGGAAAATTAGTTGATGTATTTAAATAAAGTAAAAGCAATATTTTATTTGTAAATATTCGGTTGAATATCAAACTTGCCAAATATACTTCGATATATATACTTAAATATACTTCGAAGGAAATCAATGAATTCCGCTAGAAGCAAAAACACATTAAAAATTCGAAAATATTCCCTGTGTATGAATTGATAGAAATGTGTTAGATTTCAGTGTGAAAAGTTCATTGAACCTTGGGAAATATTTGTCTAACGCCTCGTTACACTTGTCGTAAAGATAAGCAGCCGCAGACATATTGAAGTTACTTTTGTATACTTAACTAAGTACACGCCCCACAATGCGTGGAGTTATCTGTCGTATTACTCACTTATTGGCTAGACGACTTTGGCATAAAGATAGATTTGGGCAGTTTGATAGATCCACACAATTCTTGTTTTAAAATGCTCTACTCTCAGTTATAATTAGAAATACAATACTCGATTGATAATATCAATGAAATTCATTGAAATGGCGACTCGGTTCGATCTTTGAGTGGCTCAGACTTTGTTTAATGATAAAGACAGAGGCGCACTCTGAAGGATTGTCAATTATAGTTATCTGCTCGGACGATAGTTGTTTTTCTTTGGATTACAATATATATATATATATATATATGTATTTATATATTAAAAAAAAGAGCAAGTGCTTAGTTTATTAGAGATAAGCTAACCACAAATGTGTGTCATAAGGCCACAACTTCAATGCTACATAGCTGAGACAAGAAAAGAATTGAGAGTCGAGTGATTAAAGCATTTCTCGTAGAGACTACTTCAAGCCACAGCATGAGCAATAAGGCGACCTTTAATCAGCTATGTGCACCCTCTATTAATAATTGCTTGTATACGAAACTTATAAAATATATAAATCATATTTGTATTAGAAATTTATGAAACGTTTGCGTAAAGAATGCAAAATGAGAATTGACGGAGAGTAATTATGAGAGAAAAGATAAGTCTTTGAAACAAATTGGCAAAAAGAACAGTAAAATGTAAGTGTAGCCAGTGAAACGTTAAAGAATGTCAGTCGAGATAAACAACAACGAAAAGTTATTAAGAGACATTTGTAGCACTTTTAATAATGAAATTGCTCTATCCAAATAATTCATAAATAAAAAAACTTTGAAAATGCTTGAGAACAAAAATAAAAACACTTAAAAACAAGCAATGAAATTCATATATGTATGTGCAATAATGCTGTTCTAGCAATTATCTGGCCAGACAAAATGCAATGCATCAGTGGCCCCCACGAGGCCGCACATAGTGCAACACAGCAGCAGCAGCGGCAGCAGCGGCAGCAGCAGCAGCCGCACCACCACAGAAGCACCACAGAACCGCCAGAGAACCACAGTCGCAGCTGCTGCGTATCTTATCTATGCAACTCTCGCATGGTATTCAATGTGCGTGAGTTTGTCACACACACACACACACACACACACACACACACACACACACATATATACCTATAGATGCGCGTATGCGTGGCAAATAAAAGATTGCATGTGCCCCACAATGCAACCATGGCCTGCACAGCCACCCAGTTGGAGCAGACTTTCGAGACGAAATTCTCGTAATAAATACGCTGCCACAACAGGAGTTTCTGCTTCTTCTTATATTATCTTCAAGATTTTCCAAACAGCTGTTAAGTTTGCCACTAAATGATTGGTGAAGAACTGTATCAAGCTGCAAGAATGCAAATTATTTGAATTAGCCACACTCAGCAAAAAACTGAGCTGAAATTTAGAAAATCGACCCGGAAATTTGCATAATTATCTGTATTTTTTTTAACAATTATCGCATAAAAACTGGTTCAAATTCGTTTTCAAATATTAAGAAATAAATTTCTAAATGCTGGAAATGAAAGCCCTTATTTTTCTCGAAAAATACTATCTAAAATCCAGAAAGAAGTTTTAAATTTGCTACTTCGGCTGCTATTTTAGAGTATTAAATTATTTAAATTATTTAAATATACAAGCTCTCAAAAATGTTTGAAAATATTATTTGTTTTTTAAATAATTTAAGTAACATAAAAGAATTCTATGCACACATCTAAATAACATAATAATTGGACACATTTATTCAAATTTTAAACAAAAGGAAACAATACTTTCTGAATAATAAGATATATTTTACCCATGACGATTAACTATTTCTACTCATTTTTTTGCCGAGTGTACCTGCTTAGGTTTATAAGATATGAAGCAACAAAGCAGAACAGGTGGTTTAGGAAGCAAAATCTTTGCTTTTTAATGGTTGGTTAGCCTTCTTAGGGCTTCAACTTGTCTGCATACTTCTTAGGGAAATGATCTTTTCGCGGCATGTAATTTAAATTATTTATGTATGTGTAGAATATTATTGTATTATGTTTCAAGCAATAAGAAAAAGAAATGTTGAATTTTGTAAGTGCAACACATGCCGCTGAGTCCGACTGGGTAAAGCGAGTCGCGCCAAATGCATAGACGAATATATTTGTTGGAGCTGCGAGTGTAAAGTGTGTGCATGTGTGTGTTTGTGTGAATGCATATACACACATATATATATAATAAAATATATATATATATATATACATATTTAGTTGTTTGTGTGCGCTGCACACACAAAAATGCAACTCGCCGACAAGTTAGAGGCGAACGAGCGCCGCCAACAAATGCGAAAAACTGGGACAAAGTTGAACAGACGAGCCAAGGACGGATATTAGTGCGCACAGTTGCATGATGGAAGCGATGGCAGCGACAACAACAACAACAACAGCAGCAACAACAGCAGCAACAATAACAACAACATCAGCAACAACAACAACAAGAGCAGTGGAAAAACAAAATGAATGCCTTTTAGTTTGGTGTGTTTTATAGACGCAGTAGTTGTTTTTGTTTATGTTGTTCTTGTTGTTCTTGTTGTTGTTGGCTGCGACTGCTGCATACAAATACAGACATATATACATATGCATGTTGTACATAAACATACATGCATACATACACACATACATATATATATATATATATGTGTTCTGTAGCTTTTTGGGCTATGCTCGACTCGATTTTTGTGATTACAATTTGCATGCAACGTTAGCGGCGACGCCGGCGTCGTTCAACGGGGCGGATGAGAGACCAGAATTTTTGGCCTGTTACTGTTACAACAACAACAATGGATGCTGCCTCAGCTGTCTGTGCTGCTACTGCTGCTGCTGCTGCTGCCAGTTGTGGCATTCATTGTTATGGCAGCTTGGAAAAATTGCGCATACGCCGCGTTGTTCCTACATTTGTTTTGTCTGCTAAAAAACACACACAGAGAAGAGAAGAGCAGTAGAACAAATAAAAAAAAAAATACAGAAGACAAAAAACACAACAAAAATCTCCATCAATTAGGCGCTGGACGGGCAAACTCGTTTTTCCACTTTGCAGCGCTGCACATTGAATTTTCTATAAGAATTTTTCGCCAAGAGACAAACAACAAGTTACTTAGTCAGTTACTCACTAAGTTAGTTAGTCAAAGCTGTTAGCAGTTAGTTGGCTTGCAACTTCACCAAATTGAAAAAAAAAAAAAACAAAGAACAAGAACCAAAAAATCTTGTTTGCGTTTTTGGCCACAAAACAAAAAAAATGAAAAAAAAAAAAGATACAACACTTAAATACCATAAATAATTGTCTATTTAAGTGCAAATGTTGTTGCAAGTTGCGCAAAAGAAACGCCAAAAAGTGTCAACTTACTTGGCTTTGTGTGTGGCTTTTGAGGTTGTCAAGGTATTTTTTTTTTGAGTGTTTTTTTTTTTTTTAACTCGAGTTCAGTTTCATTTATGTCGACGCTTTTGCATTTGAAGCCGTGCATAAATAATGCCAACAATTTTTTTTATTTTTATTTTTTCGGCGTATACACACACACATATGCATGCACAACATATCGCCCATAATATTCGCACACACACACACACACTCATACACACACACACTTAGACATGGGCATAGCTTTGGGCCTCTGCTCTTTGTACTTTGCTAAGCCGCTGCCATTGTTTCACTCGCTTTGCATTAGAATAGCTCAAACTCTATGGTTTTTCCAGTTTTTCTTTATTTCTTTTATTTTTCTTCTTTTTTTTTTTTGGTTTTTGCAATACTCCTCTTTATAGGGGCTGACAACTGCGAGTGTAATATGTATGCGGCTATGTACAGCTTTCAATGATGTCATGTATGTGTGTAGCTGGAAAAGCCTTCAAGAATTTCCATGGAGAATTTCAATTGCAAGCCGAAAAGTGCCGCAAAGCGTGTACAGCAATATTAAAGTGTCCCCCCGACTGGGAGATGCTCTGTACGCAAATATTTACTATGATTAATTGTAAAATCCGTCAAGAATTTCCAAACAAAATTTATAATTTAATTAAAGAAAAGTTAATTATGAAGTTTGAAATACACTCGAGAAAAACAGATAAGAAAATGAAACTAAAAATCCAGTTAAGGTCACCAAACAGTCTCCAATTCTCATCGCTTCTGAGATCAAGGTCTTTTTACACACAGACAGCCAGATATGGGTATTTTGATTCGGCTTTTAATGCTGGCCAAGACTATATATATGCACAATTTATGAAGCCGAAGATGCTTTCTTGTAGCTGACACATACATTTACACCACTTCATGAAGACAGAGAATAAACCAAAAAAGGAGACTTTTGACTTGTTCTTATAAAATTTAATTTGAGTTTAAGCGCAAACCAGTTTAACAACAGTTTAGCGAACATCAAGAAATAACTAATTGTGCAAATGGAGAAATAATTGAAACATGTTTTGTGTATTTTCTGACTTTTGCATCTGTGTAAATAAACCTATAAATATTGCAACATATGCGTTATAGACTTGATGCAATTTATGATCTTTAAGCCAAAACGAAACTCAAAATTAATAAAATGGGCCACAGACGTTCATATTTATTTAGTTATTTACTGGAAAATAATGAGGATCACTTACAGCTAGCAGCAAAGGAAGAGAATTCATGGAACCATACAAAAAATGTAGTCAAGTCAAGATAATACCAAATTCCTTGGGGAGTAGGACAGTATATAATAAATGTAATTCAATTGTGCTGAAAAAAAAACAAGTTGAAATTGTAAAATAAAAATAAAAATAAAATAAATGTATGCATTTCTTGGAAGTGAATCATGTGGCGAAAATGTTTCTCAGCTCACACACCCACACACACACACACACACATACAGTTTTCTCAGTTTTCATTGTCACGTGCGGCGTATACGTGATTTTTTGTTCAAGTAGCAATTTAACAATGAGCATACGTCATGTGGTACACTCATCATCTTCCCATCAAATAAACAAAATAAATGAAAAAAATGTTGCTATTTTAAGCCTTAAGCCAGGCAGCAAACAACAGTTAAAATCTGCATTATAAAAAACACAAGAAAATAAATCATGTAAAAAATTATGTGTATTTGGTTAAAAAGATCAGTTAAGAAGCCGCATTACAAATTACATCATTTGTGAAATTTTTTTGCGATTGCGTTCTTCGCTTTCATTGTGCTGACGGCTGTTGCGGGAATTTCGCGGGTCAATCAACTTTTGCCCAAAAGAACATAAATACATATTGCTGTGTGTGTGTGTGTGAGCCAGATCTTTGTTGCCAACAAAAGCAACTGACAATGGCACGTAGCGGGCAGCACACATACACACACACACAAGCACACAGATGGCGAGTGAGAGGGGAAGGGGTGGTTGGGGAGAACAGTGCGAAATGTAAACATTACAAAAATGCCTGCGTTGGTCAGCGACGTCGCTGCGCTGCCGCTGCCAGAAAAAGAGAAAAAAGGCCAATGACTGGCAAAGCACCGTTAGGCCTGTGACTTTGGCATAACTGCGCGTAAATTAAAATTATATTATTATAATGTTGCTGCTGATTATTATTACTGTATTAAGAATTCGCAGCAAGGCAGCGTGAATGAATTTGCTGCTCTTTACAAATTCTAACGGCGTCTTCCTCAACTACACACACACACACATTCACACACACATGTAAATATGCAAATGGATGTGAGCAAAAAGAAAGCGCCAACATTACGTAGCCATGCCAACAAAAAACAACAACAGCAACAACAACATGCTAATGCCGCTCTCTAACGGCATTTATTTTGTATACATGTATTTGTATTGGTTTCCGTCAGCCGGCTTAGTCTGCTTGGTTTGCCCGCCTCTTCCTCTCCCTCTCCCTTTTCACTTGTGAAAGCTGCGCTGGCAAACGAGTTTTTCATTAAACTTTTTTCCGTTTTTTTTGTTTTTGTTTTTGTATTTAACGTGTGCACGTTAAGTTGGGCGCAAAGAACCAAGCACGCAGTGAGAAGGAAAGAGCGTACTAAACTTGCTCTATGCTCGGTGAAAGAGAGAGAGCGCGCGCTTAAGAGAGCAACTAAAAGCTGTCTGTCTGCCTGTGTGTGTGTGAGCGTGTGTTTGTAAAGTTGTGAGTTGGCGCTGTTTTATTATTATTATGAGCTCACTCTCCACACACACACACACACACACACACACAATCCGCTCTCTCTCTCTCTCTCACTCAGCAGCAGTTCAGCCAGCAGGCAGGCAGGCGAGCGGTGCATTGACCCCACAGCTCGCTGACCCACTTACGAAGCTGCTTTGCGAATGCGAATGTTGCGCTCGTGCCGCGCCACCCGAACGAATTTGCTTCGTGACAACTTGTGCAATAGGCAGCAGCAGCAGCAGCAAAAACAACATCAACAGCGACTGCGACTGCGACTTCTTTTGACGCTGCGGTTCCGTTGCTCTTGCTCTATCTCCGCTGCGCTGCTGGGCTCTGTCTGACTTACTGATATTATGTAGTTTTGTATTGATGTTGTTGTTCTTGTTGTTGTTTTGTTTGCATTATTTTATTTGATGGCGCTCTCGCTGCAGCAGCAGCAGCAGCCGCAGCAGCCGCAGCAGCAGCGAAAACTGCAAATCATATGCAGTTCTACAGTATTTCTTGTTTTTCTTTTTCTTTTTTTGTGTCTCTTTTGCTGCGCACTTTTTTTTCGCACATGTCGCTGCATATTAATTTTCGTTGAGCGTTTGTTTTTTTTTTTTTGTTGTGTTTTTTGTGCCTGCATTTGCAATAAAGAAGAACATATTAATTTTGACTTCTGGTTATTGCTGCACCCAATGCAGGGTGTGGAAGAGGGAGAAGGAGGGGGAGAGGGCAACAAGAAATCCCGCAGGCATGCAAAATAAATTGCATATGCAAAAGTATTTTCGCATTTTCTCGTTTGCCATGTGTCTATGTGTGTGTGTGTGTGTGTGTTGTTTTTTCCTTTTGCTATTTTTTCTTTTTCTTTTTTGTGATTTTGTTGCCCATTCAGAATTTTATTTTATTGCGAATCTTTGCACAGCGTTTAAATTATAGTTATGTGCAGCTCGTGGAAAACTTGTTGGCAAATTGCGCTTTGCACTTGCGGCATTTTTTTTTCTGTTTTACTTTTTTTATTTTATGTTTTATGGCAACAGCAGCAGTTAATTAACTGTTACTCGTTTTGCTGCCGCTGCACATGGTGCGTATGCGTTATTTCTGTGTGTTTCCCTCTCCGGCATTTTATAAATATCTGCGCGAATTTCATTGTGAAAAAAGAGCAACTGAAATTATCAATGGATTTTAAGGAGGTTTTTAACGATTGGCGGAGAGATGGGAAATTGATTGTACAATCAAATTTTAGTTTAGTAAATTTATAAATATAATGTTTTTTCATCTAGAAATAAAAAGAAAATTAAAATAAATTATATATATTTCTTCATTGTTACAAAGGTATCGTAAGTCACTGAACCATCTTAAATAATATTAATATATGATTGCAAATCTAAAGACAAAAGACTGATTAAATATTACTATTAAATACTATTATATTATATTAAATTTCTAAATAGGAGATAAACTTCAATGTTTATATTTGTGTTGTGTAAATGTGATCATCATAAATTTATAAATTATAAATTTGTAAAAATAAAGTCAATTTTCGATATTTAAGAATGGCGCGTTATTAATATTTATTTAATAATTGAAATTTTGAACTTTTGTCGAAACTTTACCTAAATATTTCTATGTGATCTTGTCAAATATGGAATTAACCGACTTATCTACGACTTATACACGCAAATATATAAATAATAATTTATGTAGGCATGTATGGGCCAATATATTTTGCGTGGTGACAAATAATTTTTGGCAAATATTTGTCACATTTGGAAAGTATGTCAACGTGTTATGTGCCTTTTTATTGTTGCACAGTAAATAGTAAATAAATTCTATAAGACAATAACGAAGAACGAATAACGAATACAAATATGAATATGGGGTTGAGTACTCGTTCCAATTTAATTGTACAAATATTTGTTAACATCATTTCCCATTGTGTCCTGATATGCACGTGTGTATAAACATGTCTGCATATTTATGTACATACTCCACATTAACACATACACACAAGCATACCTACATACATACATCTGCACATCAGTGCAATAACTTTTGGGAAGAACATTTAGCTGTCTAAGTGCGCTTCTCTGCATTTTATGGCTGGAGCTTTAAAGCTGTTCCCAATTCGGGCAATAAAAAAAAAGACAACAACAACAACAATCTTTCGCATACTTATGTGCCTGCATAACGGTAAATACACATAGACATGTGCTTGATATGCTCGATATGCAGAAGCGTTCTTCTTATCCGCCTTTAAAAGCACGCATAGACAGCCAAAGCTAAGCCGATAAAGATAAAGATTTACTGTCTCTCTCCCTCTCTCTCTCTTCGTCTCGTAAGACTTTGCGAAGCATTTCGTAATGCCTGAGAACATTTCAATTTTAAAGCACTTTAAGCGATGCTTACAAGCACACACACACACACGCACAGCCATATAGTCACAGACCGCCCGCTGGTGACGACACACATTTCAAAATAACAAAAAAAAAAAAAACCTTTAAAAAAAACTGTCTGTTGCACTGAGCTGCAATTGCATTGGCATTCATAGAGAACGCAAGAGCGCGCTAGCCATGCACTTAAGGGAGCCAGCGCAAGGGAGCAAGTAAGAGCGCGAGCGCGCGCATTTTGTGTGTTAAGAATAAAGAGCGAAACAAAAGAGCAACACTTTCTTTTCAATATGTTTTTGTATTTTCATTCGCATCGCGCACTCACGAGAATGAGCTGCGTCTGTGTGTTTGTGTGTGTGTGTGTTGTATGATTTGTATTATGGTGTGTGATACTGCCGTGTTGGAAAAGTTCATTGACACTTGAAAAACATTTCAGTCATTCATACACACACACACACACACACACACTCACACACAGAGACGTCTCTTACTCATTCGCTCTGACGTTCATCAACTGTCACACATTTCTCCCGATGCAGCAGCAGCGGCAGCAACAACAACAACAACAAAAGCGATGTCAGCGGCTTGGCACATTTTTCCACAGCAACAGCAACTGCAACTGCGACGGCGACTGCACCGCTAGCTGCGCTGCTCGCTGCTCGCTGCTGACTGTGTGTGTGTGTTTGTGTGTGTGTCTGCCTATGTCTGCTATTTTTTTTTGGTTCAGCACATCTTTCATCCTCGTGGGTAAATACGCAAAGCGCTAGATTACACAATACTAAGTGCAACAGCAACAACAGCAACAGCAGCAGCAGCAAGTGTGGATGTGGTGGGTAGATGGTAATCAACGCTGCATGGCCCAGTCTCAGTTGCAGTTGCAGTCTCAGTCTCAGTCCTAGAACCAGTTCTCATTTATGCCACTGCTGCTGCTGCGTCTGCCTCTGCTGCTGCTTGGACTGCAGTTGATCATTGGTTTTTTGTTTGCCGTTGTTGTGTGCGTTGCTGCTGCTCTCTTTGTTTGCCGCTAAGAAATTACATCATCATCATCATCATTATCATTGCTGAAAAGGATTGTTGCACGCTGCGAGGGAATCCCAACAGCTGTCGCTATCTGTCGCACACTGACTCCCACACACACACACACACACACACACACACGCACACACACACACTCACGCACACACACACACACACACACACACACGCACACCATTCCCTTGCACACGCAATCCACTTGAACTGAAGCAGCTTGCCCCATTGTCTAGGCATAAACAAGTGGCCTAAGGTTTTTACGCGTTTTTTGGCCATCGATACACTCAGCGAAAAAACTGTTGGCGAAGCGTGGGCAATATTATTAAGAGCAGCGCTTAATTTAACAGCTGATAAAGAGGAGGGGGCATTTTTACATAGTTTTCCATTTATTTTATTTTTGGTTTTTTTTGCAGTGCATAAATTCCTATTGCGCAATGTGTACTTAGTTCTTCAGCGAGTTTGGCATTGTTGAGCCACGACAATGGGCCAACCTACTAAACCGAAGTAATAATCCTAATGCCGCATTGTTGCAAACTCTGTCTGCCACAAGAACTTTAATTTGCATCACTTTGTATGGGCCAGAATGCCACATGGTTACAGTTAACGGCCTCAGAATTGGCCCAACAATAATAACATTAACCGGCTGGCGGAACAAATCATTCGCCCCAAACTCAAATCATTTGAATGGGTTGTCTGTAAAATGTAATAACGGCGATTAGAAGACAAGTTCAACTTGATTACTAATAACTTATTTTAAGACATACTTACGACTTGCAACTAGCTGCAATTTTGATGACTCTACAAGTATTTGTGAGATGAAACCTTGACAGATCAGATTTATCTAAAATTCAGAGAAAAAAATATAATTTTCAAGTTGTTTTTTATATATGCTGCTTATATTATTATTAAACATTGGTAATTTAAGTTTACACTTATAAAAACATTTCACATAGTTGCTAAAATCAACTAATTTGATTTTAAAAATAATTAAAATTTTGAAGCATTCTTTTCTAAAAATGTTTTTGATTAATAAGATAAATATTTCTTAATAATTGAAAAAAATTGCTACCCTTTTTATTTGATATTTCTCAAAATAAGACGAAGGTTTTGGGTTCATTTTCATTTTGCAGCAATTTTCTAAATTTTATTTTTTAGTGTAACGCTTTAAATAGCTGATTAGGTATGGGATCAAGATATTTATTAACTATTTGTCAGGGGATAACTGAGTTGAAATAACTTAATCTGCTACTAAATAAACTAATTTAATTTAATATATTATTATAGTTGAAGAAAGTTGTGTATAAATGAAGTTTCTGAAAACGGTTTGACAAGAAATAACATTAACAAATTTGATGCTTGGAAATTGTTGATTAAAGAACACCAAAAAAAAAAAGTCAAAGAACTATTGAAAATATTTGAAGCTGATAATTGCAAGAAATATAATCTTTCACTCAGCAGTTGCCAAATTCAGTGAACCACAAAAGGTCGCTGGCAAACTGGAGCACCTCGGGATCGTCGTGATAGCAGATCCTGGAGTGCATGCCAGTCTCGTTGATGACGCCAATGCGTACCACGCCACCCGTGCTGCAATCATGATGAATGGCCATCAGCACAGCGTTCCGGGCCAGACTTACGGCCTCGTCCTGCTTCATGTCGGGTCGATAGTGGGCGGTTAGATAGCCATTCACGTGTGGCGAACCGGAGCCGGCAACGCAGCAGGGTTCGCGTACCACAAGTCCCGTTATGGGCACACCATACACCTGGCCACCTTGCCGATGATCCCAGCCGGCAACAATCATGCCGGCCAGCATCGTCTGGCGAGCGGCATAGATTCTGTTCCGGAATTGCACAGCGGCATCGCGTACCAGCGCCGATTCGCCCAATGCCAATTCCAAAGAGTACAGCGTGTTGGCCACGTTGTCGGCCAACTCCTGAGTCTGGGCCGCCGCCCCACTGCGACAGCAGTAAATCTTATCCGTGAGCCGTGTCAGCTTATCGGCCGCCCGGTTCGTGACATAATATTGGCAACTGGTGCGAGAATCTGCGCCAATAACAACGCCCCCATCGAACTCCATGGCCAAAATTGTGGTCTGTGCACGATTTGGGCTAATTTATTAACCCATTTAATGGGGTATATATACGGAAACTTACGCCACAGCTAATGCTGTCTTCAGTTTGGCCAAAATCCATTTTTTTCAGTTGTTTATGAACTGTTTTTTTTAGACAAATAAATGGAAGTCCAAGTTCAATCCGAAACACGGTTGAGTTTAATTATTAAGTTTATATGTGTATAGCTAAGATTTAAATTGCAAAGCCAACCTTGAAAATATATGTTTCTATGCCAGATACCCTTTAAAAACAAGGACGAGACGAGATCGACTCGGCTTCAAGAATATTTATACCTGATGGGGTTATAAATGCATCTGTCTGCCTTTTACATACATTTGCACAACTGCGTATTCGATTTCTAATACGGGTATAATTTAAGGTATAGGGTATCTGCCACACTCAGAAAAAATCGATATTGAAAAATTATATTTCTGAAAACCAGTAACCAACCTGAAACCCTTTAAAACCTTGGTGTTTTTGTGTCTAGCTAAGCTAAAAATTATATAAACGAATTGAAAAATTATGAAAAATAAAAAATATATAAAAAAAAATATGCATATATTTTTTCAGGCGTTGTATTTAAATAAAACTCTCTGAAAATTAAAAGAAATATATTTAATAATACAAATCTTAATCAAAAAGCCTGCATAATTTGAAGAAATATTTTCTCGTTTATAATTAGTAATTAGAAATTATTTTAAGCCCAAATAAACTTCTGTTTTCAGGGCGATTTCTATTCTAGTAAAATTTTCTAAATTTCAGTTTAATATTTTTTAGGTAAAGATTTGGGTACACGATATCTGCTGGTTGAGTAAAGTGCTTCTTGAACAGATCTGAACTCAAATTAAAAGAGTTTATTTAAAATCTTAATCAATAACAAACTCTCTCTATTAAATTTAATTTCTATAGGATTGACAAAATCGATGACTAATTATATTTAAATTTAATTTTACATTTGCAGCTCAAATTGAAATAATTCCATGCAAAGTCTGTGGCGATAAATCATCGGGCGTGCATTACGGCGTTATCACCTGTGAGGGCTGCAAGGGCTTCTTCCGGAGATCGCAGAGCTCCGTGGTTAACTATCAGTGTCCGCGCAACAAGCAATGCGTGGTGGATCGGGTGAATCGGAATCGCTGTCAATACTGTAGACTGCAAAAGTGCCTAAAATTGGGGATGAGTCGTGATGGTATGATGCAGGCAAACCACAGACAAACGAACAGCTAATGACACCGATATCAAGCCGATATCATTAAGTTACTCACAATTGCATTCCATTTTCTGTTTGTTGTTGCAGCTGTAAAATTCGGCAGAATGTCCAAGAAGCAACGCGAGAAAGTTGAGGATGAGGTGCGTTTCCATCGCGCCCAGATGCGTGCCCAGAGCGATGCGGCACCGGATAGTTCCGTATATGATACACAGACGCCCTCGAGCAGCGATCAGCTGCAGCACACTAACTACAACAGGTGCAGTATTAATGCATATATATGAAAATCAGCCAAAATATTCGATACTCTACATGTATTTATGGGTCCTTACCCTCCTTACACAGCTACAGCGGCGGCTACTCAAGCAACGAGGTCGGCTACGGCAGTCCCTACGGCTACTCGGCATCGGTGACGCCCCAGCAGACCATGCAATATGATATATCTGCCGACTATGTCGACAGCACCACATACGAGCCGCGCAGTACAATGATCGATCCCGAATTTATTAGTCATGGTATTCTCATATCGATCGCCCATAATCTCAAGAATGTCCGACTTATAACCATATTCTTCTCTATTCCAGCGGATGGCGATATCAACGATGTGCTGATCAAAACCCTGGCGGAGGCGCATGCAAACACAAATACCAAACTGGAATCGGTGAATGACATGTTCCGAAAGCCTCAGGTGCGTTGGGATTGCCTTCGAAGAGTGGCATTCCACGAGATGAAACCAATGCCAAAAACTAGAGAAATTGTCTTATTATGTTTCATAGTCGCATTGCAAGTTGGCAACTATTATAATACTATTTATATAGCGTATAGGTAGTATCTTGTTTAATTAGAATCCAAGATTGGTTGTTTTTTTAGGGAAGCCATTTTGCAATAGCAATAAGATGTTCAGTATTTATTGTGTTTGAAGAATGATAATTCCTATGTATATCACATTATTTATTTATATTGCTTCTAGCTGAGAGACTGGCTTCTGCACAAACAGACAGATAGACAAACAGGCGACTCCGCTTTTAAAGCTGATCAGGAATATACAGACCTTAGGGAATCAGAGATGTCTTCTTTAATACATTATACACTTCGTGATAAAAAAAAATTAAGCAAACCCATTAAAAATTATTAAAAAATATGTATGATTTATATGATTTATAGAAAAGCATGTAACAAGCAAAAGAAAGCACTTCCATGCATCACCTAAGTTCTGCTACCCCATCAAAACCTGTGTTTGTCATAAGAAATAGCATTTGAGTGTAAAATTTGACAATAAAACTAGAATAAAATAGGGTGCAGGGTATCTCGAGTCGAGATAGAACTCTTAAAGATTTAAAATCGCATCGAAGAAACCAATCTGAGGAGTATCTAGTGTGTTGCTGGTAACAATTTAAAATTATGTTAAATTTGTATTCTAAATCTGTCAGCAATCTTTAAGATACAATGAACATTACTGGAATGATTCTACTACTTTTAATTAATCAATATACTCAAATTTGATAGGTTTTTTATCTAATTTGTTACAAATATTTCAAAGCTCCAAAACATGATATTCTTCTGACGTTTAACTTTTAAGCATTTAAGTATCTTCGAAATGTTTTGCTAATTTCGTCTTTGAGTAAATGAAAACCGACAAAATGCAGGTTTGCTAAATTATAGCTTAAATTTAACTTAAAATGACAGTTTTAGCAGAACTTTATTATTTTTTTTTAAATTAATTTTGTATATTTATAATCATTCTGTCTAAATGATTTTCACAAGAAATAACACCTATTTTGTCTGCATATTTATACGTATAAGAAAACTATTCTTGTAAGAAATTCATTAAAATTGATATAATTATGGAATTTAGTAGCAGATTGTGTCGCCTTGAAGCTTGTAGGACATTGAAGCCCCCAGGAATTAGGGTAGATGGAAAAGCTATAGTCTGAGAAGTCTACATAAATAATCTGGTAGCAGTCAATGGAACACAAGAATAATAATATGAAATCTGAAAAGCAAATGTTACCATTCGCAACAACTTAATTTAATTTGTTGCTGAATTTTCTAGGATTTTCTATTTAATATAAATGACACTCGTAAAATATACTTCCTAAGGGCTTTTGCTCAACAATCAAAAGTAAACATTCTCGTGGAAATTGTAAATGTTCCTTAAATGTACATACTATTACTATTACTATTATATTAAAAAATATCCTTATAAACATACTTTAATCATTTATTGTCTCGCATCTGTTGTGCAGGATCTAACACGTATACTCTATTACAAAAACCTGGGTCAGGAGGAGCTCTGGCTGGATTGCGCCGAGAAGCTGACACAAATGATACAGAATATAATCGAATTTGCAAAGCTAATACCGGGCTTTATGCGCCTCAGTCAGGATGATCAGGTAAGTTATTGATAATGATAATGTTGATCGGATCGATGAGAATTAATTTGGAATTGATTCTTGTTGCAGATATTGTTGCTGAAGACGGGCTCATTTGAGCTGGCGATTGTTCGCATGTCCAGATTGCTAGATCTCTCACAGAATGCTGTGCTGTATGGCGATGTGATGCTGCCACAGGAGGTATTCTACACATCCGACTCGGATGAGATGCGTCTGGTGTCGCGCATTTTCCAAACGG